>CAIGRO010179830.1:0-10600 GCA_903798355.1 Fraxinus baroniana
GGGAAGACCTTGTTCGTGCTCGTTCTCAATCTTCAAGCTCGGAACTCAACAGATGCGATTTTTGGTAGCATCACCACCAATCAATGCAAGAACATGAAACGGTCCATCACCTCTAGGATGCAATTTGGACCCCAAAACTTGATCAAGTGATTGTCCATCCCGGATCATATCATTATATTTCATTTTTTTAATAGAATCAGATCCATCAATCTTTACTGATTTACCCATTTTGTCCAAGTTAACTACACAATCACCTAACCATAGCAAGTATAGTAAAGACGAAAAAAAATGGGATTTACCTTATGTGGTCATTCCATTTGCGGTTCTTGAAAACCCGAAGATTCGTGGTATAGGGGAGGTCAAAGGTGATGGATTCGATTTCGGGTTATCGTTCACGACAATTACGAATTTTTAGACTTCAAAATTCGCAATTGTTCCAGCATTTCTAAGAGAATAAGGTTCCTCGTTGAGGATTTTAGTGTGAAAATGAGTGAGGCATATTTGGAAAATCTGAGTTGGCAATTCGTTTTTTTTTTTTGTGAAAATGTGAAATTCGTCATCCACATATGCAATTGTTAATGACGGAAGTTTTCCAATGAGTAACAAAATTCAACTTTGTAACCTTCAACGAGTAATAGGGCGCATGTTGAAGTAAAGTTTGTAAAATATAACGTTACCTAAAGTTTGGTGTGTGTTCAAACAATTAACTCTTGATTTTGAGTCGGAGCTAGCTCGGTAATGAAGTGTGAAGACTTGTGCTAAGCTAGGAGTGACGTAATTTGGCCGATCTGAAAGAAAATTATGAATATTAACGAGATAGGGATATATGATCATGTTTTATTTTGTAGCTATTGGGACCAAAAAAATTTATTATATTATCTAGCATCGTCTTATATTGTGATTACATTATAATTATGTACCCTATGATTGAATTTGTGATGCCAATCTTTTTAGCATGCTTAGTTACAAGTGAGGTATTCTTAATTCATGTAAAGGTTGTCTGGTCGAGCTTTTGATAAAACTTTTAACAATTTTTGATAGAACTGACAAAATTTGTGATTGAAAAGTTAATAAAAATTGTGAATCTCATAAATGTATAATTAAACTTATTTGTCAACTTTGATCTTAATCTTTTAGCAACTTTTTTAAGTTAATCCAAACCAGCACTAAATGTGGTTGTTTACACAAGTCTAATATGAACTAGGGGTCGATGAAATGACTAAATCAAACCAGAACCAAATCAACTCGACCGATTTAGTTCAGTTCTGCAAAAAAAAATAAAAATAATGGTTCTAGTTTTGATTTGATTTTAGTTGTAGAACCAATAATCAAACCAAGAACCGAATTCAATATTTAAATTATATATATATATATTACAAATTAGTTAATTATAATTCACACAAAAAAAAAAATCAAAACAAAAAAGTAATGTAATTTCGATTTTTTTTTTTCTCAAGGTGGAGATGGAGACCCTAATTCAATTTAGAGACACGTACACTAATTCATTTCTCATTTTCTTTCGTTTTTAATTTATACATCAACTTTCACATGGAGACCATTAACTACGTCTGCCGCCTATCATCGCGTTCAGCTACAACAACTGTCGCATGGATTTCTAAAATTGAACCATCAACCTTCGGTCCTTCCTCAAATACTCTCTCTCTCTCTCTCTAATAAATAATGAAACTAGAACCAAACCAAACCAAAATCGAATGATTCGTTTCAATTCCAATTTGGTTCCATCTCTTAAAAAAATCATTTTGTTCATTATTAAAAAAATTTATTGGTTCATGGTTCCATTTGATTCTTGTTGATTCTCTTGGAACAAGAATCAAATGGAACAATATCCACCCCTAATATGAACAATGAGTTTTTAACTGTATCACTCTCTTTAGATCATTTTATTACAATCACAACAATGCTTCGCATCGAACGAAGTTGTCCATGTTCATCCTCTTTTTCTTAAAACTCATTTCCAATCACACATTTTATATAATTCACAATTCTTATTAAATTTTATCAAAATATACTAATAATTGATTTTTATGGAAACCAAACATGAGACAAGATTAAAGAACGGTGACCTAATTGACAAACTATTAAAGTAGATTGACCCTATTGACATAAATTGAAGTAGAATGACCTAATTAAATATTATGTTAAAGTACAGTGACCAATAATGAAATTTAACCATATTAAGATCTCTGTTTTTTTTTTCCCTAATTCGAAGACTTGTTAATACACGTAGTAAGAGGAGGAAAAATCAAAGTTAAAAGAAAACGAAATCCGAATCCGATATAACTGCAGGATTCGATCTGTTCGATTCGAACGGAGACTCCAGTTTTCAAGATCTAAAGCACATACATATACGTATTACTGCTATAATCCCACATTGAATTTTGTGAAAGAAATGATGGCGACGGTTGCTAACGTGCGCGCGGGGCTCCTGTTAATTTTGCTGTTTCTATTGCAGAGATGCGAGGCCATATGGTTGAATTTGCCGGCGAGTGGGACCAAGTGTGTGTCGGAGGAAATTCAGAATAACGTTGTCGTTTTGGCCGATTACGTTGTCATTTCCGATGACCATGTACACCCTACCCCCACTATTTCCTCTAAGGTTAGTGATTTTTTTAAATATATATATATAGACACTAATTTTTTCTTATTATAAATGCACATGCGTTTTATTTGATTTGTATGTATAAAATGTATGACTACCGATTTTTTAATAATATTAAAGTAATCTGATTTTAATCTATCAGCGCCCTATAGAAATGCTCACTCTTGATAAGGTTGTTTCTTGAAAAAAATATAGGGCTTAGATTCCCGAGCTAGAGACGGATGTTAATGCCTACAGTTTAATTATGATGATTATAAATGAGCTTGATTTTATGTAAGGAACGATTTAATAAAAATAAAGAAAGAAAGAGAGTGAAGAAAGTGAACTTGACTTCCCACTTGAATCTTTGTCTCTGTGTATAGATTTTGTAAGATATGTTTTTATTGGACCAAGGGAAAGGATTCACATGGTTTAGGCTCCTTCATAACTAATTTCATTTGTTGTGCTTAACTATTTTTCTTTATGGATTATTTCTATATTAATTGTAGACATTTGACTTGGTATGATACACAATTGCATCAAATACTAAGGCTAAGAATAATGTGACTCGCTAATTTCAGTAAAGATGACTCCTGATTGCTTGATGAAGTGATATTCTTGCTTGTCTCCCATCTTTTGGGGGTTGATTCTCTTCCATGCACTTCTTGCAAAGTGCACTGAGAGGGAAAAGGGAAAAGAGAAAAAAGTATCCTGCCTTAAATATAATTTTCTTAATTCTGGAATATCTGGAATTTTGTTTCATTATCACTGCTTTATGGCCTGTGGATTTTTACTGCCCGTTTAAGGTAATGGCAAATTAGATCCTTTTGAAGTTTGATATGTTAAGTCCTGGTAAGCTAGAAAAAGCCTTTGATGTAGCATTCATACATGTTCTCATTGGACATTAATTGATTAAGTTTGTTGTGGCTTCATCTAGCACTTCCTAGGCACTTGGGAAGCTGAATGATTGCTTTTTAAATTTAAATTGATCAGAAAGGCATGATAATATACATGACTGGTTTCATGATGAGCATTTTATTTTATTTTTTTGGATGCAAGTATGCAACATAGCTGGATGAGTTTGTAAAGTCATTCCAGTCTTCGGATTGTTGATATATTTTAGAATCAGTCTCTCTCTCTCTCTTCCTTTACCAATCTTTCTTTTTTCTATGTATGGAGTTGAGGTATTTGGTATTAATTTTTTTTCTACGTTGATAGAAATCTAATTTGCCCTCTCATAGAACATTAACTTTTAACAATGGAGTTGTGGTGCAAGTTCTGCAGGACCTCTTCCTTTCACTGCAGGTTCAACTAAAATGGTTGTTTCTGTTACTGTTGTAGGTTACTTCGCCATATGGCAATAACCTTCATCACCTCGAAAATACCACACACGGTCAATTTGCATTCACGACTAGTGAGGCTGGCAACTATCTGGCATGTTTCTGGGTTGACGGTCATAATCCAGGAGGTGGGGGTATAAGTGTTAACATTGATTGGAAAACAGGAATTGCAGCAAAGGATTGGGAATCAGTTGCAAGGAAGGAGAAAATCGAGGTAAGACGTTTAAGTTCACTTACATGATATTATGTTTTCAGGCGGAAATTCATTTTTATCTTCTTTAAGAGAACAAAACGTTGGATTAATGCGGTAGGTAAAATTTAAATTGAAGGTTATGATGTCTTTGCTGATGCTCTAGAAATTATTTACTTATTTCATGCCTCTATTAGGGTGTTGAACTTGAGCTGAGAAAGCTTGAAGGAGCAGTGGAGGCCATTCATGAAAATCTTTTGTATCTTAAGAGCAGGTATAATAATTTCTTCCTCTCTTAATGTGGCATTATTAAATTGTGTTGCTTATTCTTATTCCTCCAAGATTCTGATATTACTCGAGTATTCATATCATTTTCTTTTCCTTGGTTCAACCAAATATAGTTGGTTTCCTAGTCAAAATATGAGCTCACTGGGTGCTTTGTGTATTTCTTCTCACAGAGAAGCCGAGATGCGAATCCTGAGTGAAGCAACAAATGCTCGGGTGGCATGGTTTAGTATGATGTCCTTGGGAGTCTGCACTCTGGTTTCAGTTGCTCAGATTTCATACTTAAAGCAGTACTTCCAAAAGAAGAAGCTAATTTAGGTTTTGTTTAATCTTAATTATATTCTGTGCTAAGGATCGAAATTTTCAATCTTCTGTTCCCTTTTCTATCGTCCTCGATGAAATCTTGATGTGAAAGTAGTAATTGTGACGTCCATATATTGTTTGAGATGATGAGAAAATTGTTATTTGTTTCTTAAGATTAAGATTATCAAGGAGATAATACTATTAGTATCTGGTTTTTGTCTTGTCCCTTTCGCTTTCTCATAAATGTGTAGTGCACATTAATAGGTCCGTTTTGTTAGGTGGATTATAACTAGTGAATATTAAGAATATGCAATGTAATGTTTTCTCTATTGTTGTTAGTAGAGATCAATAGTCCAATCCAAAATTGTATTCTTCTTAGGCGTTGATAAATTTCCATAGCAATTGGTGAACACTTGAATTTGGATAATAATCTGAATATTATACATGATATTTTTCTTGTATATCTATGTCAAATATAACGATCATTTCATGCAAGTTAAATCTATTGCGACATTTAGTTTTGTAACTTATTTCGTTCCTATCAGGGATGTGTTGGAATTTGGAACCTTCCATAGATTTGGTGGTGAGACATCACATCCTTTGAATTTAGGGGTAGACCACTTCCAGTTTCGCATCTAAATGTGTATATCATGTCCGAAGAATTTTGGGGAAATAAGGCTCCAATGTAGTTTGAGGTTTTTGACTTGCATCTATATTCTATATACTAAGCCTCTACCTTTAGATTGAGTTACCTCTGTATGTCAACTTAGCATTTTGGTGTCGTGTATGTTTCAAAGTGCCTTGTTTCAGTTAACTTGAGACTTGCCTCTCGGCCTCGGCCTTCATGTGATTAAAAGTATGGCTTTCTAGTTCAGTAACACTCTACGAAAATACATCTTGATAGCTCATCTTGTGTGGATCCATCTCCAACATGGGCTTTACGGGACTATAACTGATTCTCCGGTGAAAAAAATTATAGTCCATATTGTAGTGTAATTTTATTAGAGACCCTTACATGCAAACCCGTAGAACATCAAGTTCTGTAAGCAAAGAGCGAATAATAGGATAATTAATAGAAAAGCATATTCAAAACCAGGAAATCAGTTCATTATGAATGTGCCAATTGATAGTTGATGTGGGAAATCATATGTAGAACATAATCCACTTTGAAAATCCATGGATTGATGATCTCCCATTAAAAATGGAGTAAGAAAAATCAGAATGACTACACTCTCAACACATTATTCAATCAAAACAATCTTACGATTCATGTATCTAAATCTGCAAATTTCTTCGAAGAAATCATCTGCACTGCTATGGCTGCTCTTCATCTGAAGAATCTTTATTGTCATCTTCTTTAAATTCCTGGCGTAGTTTACTAAAGACTCCAAAGTATTCATCTTCTGTTCAGCATTCAATGGTGATCTCACAGTAATCATAACCTTCTCAAGGCACGGGATTGAAAATCTCGAGTCAACCTGCAAAAAGAGCAAAATTTCATGGGTAAATTCTAAGTCAAAAGGGTCAAAAACTCAACATAACTATTGTTCGAACAACTTTCTCTTGTTCCGTTCCAGGATTCAAACAAGGTTCACAAATCCTGGTGTTCTGGTTTCTTCTAAATGGTGACCAAGCACAAACAGATAGAATAGCCGTTTCATAAAAGATTAGGGGGGGAAAAAACCAGTGGTCACTGAACTTTTAGCAAATTCTCATGTCGGCAACTGAATTTCATTTTGTTAAGTTGGTCGTTGAACTTAACCATTTGTTGAATTTCGGTAATTTCGTCCTTAAACGTGACACCCTAATTGGCAAATAACTAATGGATATAGATAAAGTGACCAAGTAGTTTTAAGTGATGAATTTAACAATTTTGCTACAAGTTTAACAAGTGGTGCATTTTAACCCAGAAGATAACAAATATATGCAATGAACTCACATTTTTTAAGCTGTTCTTTTGGCAAAGAGCAGCAAACATGGCACCATGAATGTCAAATGTTTGCAACTTGGGGTGGCTGTTAAAGAAGTCGACAAAATCAATCTCTGGGAAGGGCATGAGTTCCTCAAAATCCCCAGTGAATTCCACTTTCATGTATAGTTGCTTCACTTCACTAGCCATCTGAAGCATTTTGCTTATGGCATCCCAGCACCACTGTACTCCTCTCATAGCCAAGGACTCGAGTGCCACAAGTTTTCCAAAATCCACCATATAAACACGCCCTGTCATTTGACAGTCATAAGATTGTCAAGAACAAAGAACCCAATTCCAAGTATAACTGTATAAGACACTAAAAGTGAAGTAAAGGGGAGAGAGCGTAAAAGCAGATATAGAACACCTGAATTGTTGGCAATTGAGAGATTTTTCAAGCATTGAGTTTCGTGGACTCTGATCAAACTACAACCTTGTACCTCAAGGGATTCAAGCTTTGGTGAATTGAGAAATAGCGAGCAGTTACCATTTCCATAAAAATCAAGATTACAATGCTCCAGACTAGGAAGCTCAATAGAAACAGACTTTAAACCCTCGCAGCCAAGAAGCAACAGATGAGTCAAATTAGGACAGGCACAAAGCGCATCAGACAGCGCTGTGTCCTTCAATCTAGCACCGACTATTTCAAGATTTCTTAGCCTGAGGAAAACATCCCATTGAGGCGAATCAATCATTAGCACACCCCAAAGCTTAAGAGACTCCAAATTCCATGCAGATCCAATGCGATCCAACTTTGAAGGGATTTCAGTACAATTCTGGTGTGGGATTATATTATCCATTCGAAGCTCAAGGTTCTTCAAGGAGGGCCCTATTATCGACAGCCATGATCCAAGCCCAGCACTGGAAAATGGACAATAAACAACTAGTTCGTCTAATTCAGCAATTGAAGAAATCATTTGCCTCACGATGGCATCAGGAGTATCTCCATTGGTAAGATTGTCAAGAAGATTTCGAGGGAAAAATAGGCTCCTTAGATAAGGTACCGAGTCCTTCCACCTCTTGGAGACACAGATGCAAGAGGCCACATCTTTAGCATTATTCATGTGGGACAAAATGTATTGCACTAATGCATCTGGCAGTGACTCCATTATCTGAGTAAAACAGTCGAGCAGTTAACATCCATTCCCAAAATATACCCATAAAGTTGAGAAAAATAATCAAACACGAGTATTGTTATCCATGAAGTAGGATTTGAATCTGTAAAGTAAAATATAATCTAGGGCATATCAAGAAAAAAATCAATATTAAGCAGATTGAGCTAAATCTAAAATTTGGGCAATTGGAAACATGCTATATAGCAAACAAACATCACCAGATGGAGTGTATTAATTCCTTATAATCCAAAACAAATTCTTAACCTAAAATTTAATTACATTCTAGAAATTTTAAAGGTTAGATGTTTCACATTTACGACGGATACAATGCTACTCAGAGAGAATCGAATTTGACTTTTTTACAGATGCCCAAAAATAATTATGCGTGCATAGTAGAAAGGGGAGGAAAAATCGAGCTTACTTCCTCGGAAGATTTCAATGGAGACGTGGCCCACAAGATAAGTTCGGAACAAGCTTCAATTAGGAGCTTCACGGTTTATCCTTGACAATGTATCTGTGTGTGTGTGTGTGTGTGTGTGTGTGGGTGAGAGGGATAAAGTGGAAGAGTGTGTAATATATCCGTAGCGAGAGAAAGGAAATAGTAGGCGCGGAGAGGATGACTGAGCGGAGCTTTTCAAAATTTGGAAGAGAGAGTGTGTTGAGGGGAGAGGGGATTTTTCCTTTTTTAATTCGTTTTGCTGCATGTAAAATTTAAACCCCGCCCAGTTTTGAACTTTTTTGAATTTTCGACCGTTTGCGGAAATCTCCAAATTTCAAACTTTTTGCTTATTACTTTGAATCACAGAAAAATACTTTAGTAAAATATCTTTCTATAGCCCCCGTTTTTTTTTTTTTTCATTTTTCATTCATAAAAATAATAAATATAATCGTTATCCATCACATCAAACCATCAATTTTGAATTTCTATATCTTGTGTGGGGCCCAATAACAGCTATAGAAAGATATTTTATAGTAGACATTATTTATAAATTACAGTTTGTAATTGAAAACCTGTATGTTTTATTAAAAAATTAGATTTTTAATAAATTTTAATAAGAGTTAATGAAATAAAATTTGATAAAAAATGTGGATCACAAATGAGTATCAATCTTTGAATTATCGTTGGAGACACGTTGAATTAGCTTTGGTTCAATCTTTGAATTATGGTCAATTTCTTCATTTTTTTTTCCTACCCCATCCACCACCCGCACTTGTTTCATCGTTCTCTCTCTCTCAGTCTATTTGCGAAGGAGGTCTTAAGAGAAGAATTACTAATTTTGAAAAAACTTCACTGTCGAGAGGGAAACAACTTGTATTTACAACTAAGGTATAGATGACTATGTATGATAAAAATTGGGCAACAATCTTTGCCAGACATAGCCATAATCGTTATCCATCACATTAAATCATCAATTTTGAATTTCTATATCTTGTGTGGGGCCCAATAACAGCTATAGAAAGATATTTTATAGTAGACATTATTTATAAATTACAGTTTGCAATTGAAAACCTGTATGTTTTATTAAAAAATTAGATTTTTAATAAATTTTAATAAGAGTTAATGAAATAAAATTTGATAAAAAATGTGGATCACAAATGAGTGTCAATCTTTGAATTATCATTGGAGACAAGTTGAATTAGCTTTGGTTCAATCTTTGAATTATGGTCAATTTCTTCATTTTTTTTTCCTACCCCATCCACCACCCGCACTTGTTTCATCGTTCTCTCTCTCTTAGAGCATGTTTGGTACGGCTTAAAATCCAATTAAAATTGAAAATATGGCCGTTATTGGGCCCTACCCGTCTAATAAAAGTCAACAATAACGACTATATTTTCAATTTTAATCTGATTTAATCTCTACCACACACCCTCTTAGTCTATTTGCGAAGGAGGTCTTAAGAGAAGAATTACTAATTTTGAAAGAACTTCACTGTCGAGAGGGAAACAACTTGTATTTACAACTATGGTATAGATGACTATGTATGATAAAAGAGGTCGAACTCGTGAATTTTCAAATCTATTGAGAAGGACCACTGCTATTGTAGCAAGTTTTGATTTTGGGCACAATGTACTATCTTGAGAGAGGGGACTACAAAGCACCTGCATTTAGTGGGGTTGTGACCGCAGCAGCGTCCTTGACAGTGGAGGGGCACATGGGCCTAGCCTATTTTCAAAAATTGATAAAAATTTGTTGATCTCATTATTTCTATGTTTGGTGTAGATTTAAATTAAATTTTTAATCAACTTAAATAAAAGTTAATAAAATGTGTAGTTGAAAAGTTGTGGATTCTATATAACGTGTGGTTAAAATTAATTGTCGACTTTGAATTTGGATTAAAATATGATTCTAATCTATACCAAACAAGGGCTAAATATGTGACTAAAAATAAATTTAAAGAAAAATGACATGAGCTTATGATTATCTAACAAATTTATATGGAAATTACGATAGTTAATCATTTTAATTTTGAAATTCCCATTTTATAGTACCTTGATTTTCATTCCTAATGTACTGTTTTTCGTTTTACCATTGCTGCCAAAATCAAAGCTCAATCACATACATAAAATGCATACCACCACATCTATATGGGTTGTCATCGAGCATCGCCACCACATATCAATCTTTCACTAGAGTTGTCTTGAGTTTGAACTATCAAGATAGCGATGCTAATTATGTAGAGCAGATGAATACAAGCTTTACAAATTTGGAAGTAACATCTTAGCTGATATATGATGGATTTGGAGATCAACCATGTGCATCATTGGATGTTCGAAGCGCACCCCACGAGGGCCATCAAC
>CAIGRO010179838.1:0-26128 GCA_903798355.1 Fraxinus baroniana
TACAATGATTAAAAATTTAAAATAAAAAACGTTTTTTTACGCTTAAGCTTCGCCTAGGCTCGCCTAGGCTCCTAAAGCTTGAAGCTTGGCCTCCACGCCTAGCCACACTTTACGCTTTTTAGAACGCTGCTCTAAACACATAGAGATGCATACAAAAAAATTATAATTTATTTTGATATGTTCATTGCATAGTTTTTGCCCGTGTTTGGTTCAACTTAAAATTTGGATTAAAATTTAAGTCAAAATTAATAATTAAGTTTAATCACTTATGGGATCCAAAACTTTTCAAGTATATATTAAATCAACTTTTATCAAAACTAAATTTTTGTAAGACAATCCCTTTGTCAAAAGTCCAAGTAAACTCATCAACTCAAATTTGTCATTATTGTAGTACCACGTGCTCTAGCAAATGGTCCATCCCGTCGACACAAGTTGTGTGGAACATTCTTTAATAAATTAAACTAATAATATCAAGAACTAACGTTATAATCTCATGAATACTATGGCTTGTTACCCGAGTGAATTGAAATCGCAAGGCAACATCCTTATTGCGTGCATCTTCCCTCGAATGCTACCGATTGGCACACGGTTGTATGTTTTGTTTAATACATACACACATTCATTTATGCATGTTAGCATACAGAGGGAGAGAGATGTTGTATAAACTAAAAGATGGTCAAGTCTAGGGCTGGTCATGATCCGATTCGATTCTAAAGAATTTTCGGGTATTTAGTAAATGGAATAGTCGGGTCCAAATTTAATTATGAAACTGTTCACATTCGACTCCATTCGGTTCGATTTGATTCGGTTAGGTTCCATTCGGTTTACCAAGTTTCGTAGAAGAATTAATTTTTATTATACTTACAACAACAGTACATTAATTCAAATATGTCATGTTCAATTTTAACTCTTATAAAATATCCAGTTTCGTGATAACTTTTTGCGCATCTTTTTGACGCATATCTTTGTTGAGTTTTTCATAAATTTGATTGTTAAAATCACAAGAAGAGGAAGATAGCAAGTTCACAATAATAGAACGATAGAAACGATACTACGGTAAAATAAGAGAATTGGATAAGATTTAGATCAATTTGATTAGATTGGATTTGGCTGGAAATTAGAAATAGTAAAATCATATTTTGAGTTGTGCTAAATTAATTAGTTGACAAATTTATTTCTAAAAAATAAAATTATTTGATTTATTTAAGATTAAAAAATTTAAAAAATTAGAGAGATTCGATTCTTCGTCTAGAATCGAGAATTGAATCAAACTCGTTGATTATCGATTCAGATACTTGTTCGGATACTTAATTTAAGAAGACCCTTCGATTCGGTTCGATTTGATCGGAATCATCTTGATTTGGGAGTTTGTCTCGCCCTAGTCAAGTCTATTGATTAGAAACTGATTGGAGTTTAATGTATTTTAATTCATATTTATTGATATGATCCCATATTATTCAGGGAAAACATGACTGCAGGATTTCAGGGTTTGCCCGGTGAGCCATGGAAGAGCAATGCTTGGGGTACATCCGGCACACCCTCCAATAGGGGGGTGTCACTTGTGCATTATGGATACCATTATGATATCCATAATGTACAAGTAGTATAATCCGCCATGAAATGGGTAGTGCCCAAATAACCCCTATTTCACTTCATTTTCTAAATATCAATTTTTCTCGGACCAATTTTTAATCATACATTTTACGACATATGCATTTTATTAATTTTATCAAAATATACTAAAAATCTTACTTTTACTTTAACAAAACAAGGGCTCAAGTTTATGAGAAAAATTACATAACTACAATGTTTTAAATATACAATTTTACATTTTAACTAACTCACAAAAACATTGCAAAAATTAGGTAATAAATCATTTAATAATTGTTTATCTCACCTCCCATTTTCTCTTTTTTACACCTCACACTTTCTTACATTTACTATCTCGATTCCAAACTCACGATTTTTTTATTTTTATTTTTTCAAAATTAGGTGATCACATTTTGTAAAATCTGATAAAATCACGTGACTTATAATTTAATCAAACTGGTCATGATCGCAATAACATATAATTTATAATCACGATCACATACTAATCACGAATCGTTAAACAAGTTAAGGTTTGGTTTGACCAAAATATTCAAATTTAGCTATTGTTTGGTACCCCTACATTCTTCAATAACATAGCATTACTCACAAATTCAATTTTTTTTTTAATTTTTTAATCACGCACTCTTCAATAAAATATTATTCTAAAAGCATTTTGAGAAAAAAAAAAAAAAAAAAAAAAAAAAAAATGGGATTCAAACGGGCGTTTAAAGAGAGATGCAAGTGGAAACAAAAATTTAAATATATCTAATTTTCGGGAAGCAATATAGAGGATAATATAGATTTGAACAAGTGGGAAGCAATAAAAGATCACAAAAATTGAAAGTGATGATGCAAGGGGGAACGTGACAAAGTAGAGAGAAAAAAATGGTTATAGGGAGATGTTGTCCTTCCATTTTCTGTTTTTGGAAAGAGAGAGTAGGGAGAGGAGGATAAGATAAAGTAGAAAGAGAAATTATTGTAGAGGGAGAAAATGGTAGGAGAAATTATGCTTCATGATTAAAGAGAGATGATTAGAGAAAGAAATGAGTTTTTTTTTTTTTTTTTTTNAAGAGAGATGATTAGAGAAAGAAATGAGTTTTTTTTTTTTTTTTTTTACCTAATTTTTATGAAAAATTCTTAATAATAACCAAATTTTAAAAGCATGGGTTTGGGTAATTTTCCCTTAAGTTTATTTTAACTAATTTCTTCTTCTTGTTGTTTTCATTTAAGTCAAGAGTTAATTGCGATTAGACCTAAGATGTTTGTCATGAAAAAATTGATCTTGCAATTGCAATTGCCATTGTCGTTTTGGGTTTGTAATCCGCATATGGACAATTTAATGAGAACAAATTCAAGTACATTATAATAGTTTGATCAATTTAACAAGTACAATATTATAATCCACCAATTATGTGCATTCTAATCTCATCATTTGGGTATCATTTCAGTCGATTGTGTACATTTGAAATAAACAATGACGATTAACTTTGAACGAGTGAGCAAATTGTGTTTTTAGAAAATGATCCGATTGACAAGACTATTCTTCACAAACACTTAAAAATCTCTTTAATTCAAGTGGACAACAAATGGAAAGAAAACCTTTAACATAATCATAAAAAGTGAAAAAGTAATCAATAGAACACAATCAATCAAAAGACAAACTTCTCCCACGTAATTAATTTTGAACTCTTATAAATAATTATATCTAAGAGGTTTATCATTAAAAATGGGAAAAATTGTAGCCACGATATCAAAAATTTCATCATTTTGAAAATTTGATCCAAACCTTTCATTTGTAACACTCACGGTACCAATTTACCAAACCTTTAAAAAATTCGCACCCGAAGTTTAAGTGGATGAAAACCGTTAGTTCTGTTAATTTGACCAAATTATCACAATTTTTTAAAGGGTAAAATGATAATTTTACAATTTTCAAATAAAAGAATTAAATAGAAAACCAAAACCGAAATAAAAAAGTTATCTTCTTCAACCTCCACCCCAAAATTAAACTAAAAAAAAAAAAAAAAAACTATATCCACCAAAATCGTCGGCACCACCGCTACTTTCTTCATCCCAAAAAGTTATCTTCAGTCGTTACCTCATTCTCTTGTACCATAGTCGGCACCAAAGCGTCCCGCCATAATTGAAAATGTTAAGGATCGCCGCTGCAAAACTCCTTCTATATTAATTTACCGATTTTTCAACGACCTTAGTGAATTAGGCATTGTGCATCGAATGGCACTAAGTACATATTTAGCAGCTTGTGTTGATAGGATAAATATGTAAAAACATTAACATTTTATTTTTTATATTATGTAATCTCGTCAAATATAGCTTTTCACACATGCTCTAGATGCGAATTTATTTAATTTTTTTGCTAGGCTTAAATAAATATGGTACCGCTTCAGTCTTCACCCGGATGCATACTCTTGATTCGGAAAATATTTTAACACTTTAATAAACCTTAAACAAAAGATGATCCACCTAAGCAAAATATAATAATTAACATGTCTGTCCCTCACTCATTTTTCTTGATTTTTTCTGAACTCTTAAGCTCACATTTGAGTTTGACTTCCACAATTTTAGATCAAAATCAATCTACCAAGTATAAAGGTCCTTTCTGTTCATTCCAAACCAGTACCGGCCATCACAGGACCAAGTCCAACACCAACCCCCACCCACCTTTCTAAAACACATAGATACACTCGTTTGAACTTAAAGCACAGAATTCAGAGAGGATGATGACCCTGTGAGAGTAATGATGGAGGTGTTGCACTACAGCCCATGGGACAGTGTTTTGGAGATAACCAAAGTGGCCCAAGAAAAGGGCAGTGACCCATTCTTCTGGGCAATCCAAGTTTCTTCAAACTTGAATTCTGCTGGGGTGTCTTTGCCTTCACTTGAACTAGCCAACCTTTTGGTACAGCACATTTGTTGGGAAAACAATATGCCCATTGCATGGAAGTTTTTGGAGAAAGCCTTGGTTCTCAAGATTGTGCCTCCTCTGCTTGTTCTTGGCCTGCTCTCAATAAGGTCCCTCTTCTCTGCTTTTTTTTTTCCACATGTTATATTCTTTTCGTGTTTGTTGGAGTGTATAGAGTCTAATCACTTGTCACATTTATCTCCTCTGACTATGGATCGGCCTTTCTTCTGTGTGAAAGAGAGATGTTTGGAGGATCCCTTGAGTTTTTGTTATATGGGCTTGTTTTGAAGTTCCAAATTTTTGCTTGCTCTCCACAAGTCTAGTTTCTTTTCTACCCTGCCGTATACAATCCTTTCGACCTTTTCTTTTTATTGGGAAGAAAGTTTTATCAGGTGGGTTGATTCAAAATTCAATCTTTAGTTCCACTTGTTCTTGAAAATCTGTTTTGTAACCTGTTTTTTCTGTGCAACTTTTTAGCTGTTATTGAATCTACCTACTTTATAGTTATTGATTGATGATGGTGTCCGAGAATTTTGTAACAACTTTCTCTCTATTGATGTAATTTAATTTCCATTTCAGTGTGTCGGTCCCACATGAAAATTGTTGGTACATTATATTGAATTATAAGAATGCTGCATTTCTGGAATTGAATGCATACCTTCAGTCTGTCTATGCGATCTGAATCTTTACTGTTTTCTTTGTTCATCAATATTTTAGAAATATTTAATTTATAATTTTATATCTTTTGTTCAGTTGAATGATCTCGGGTATCTTTTGAAAGGTGACATGGCCAATCTTTTATGTGCGCATATGTTTTCTTGTTGGCATCTAGTGATTGTTCTTATCTTTCAAGAGGTGTTACCATTTGTTATTTTCTGATTTTTATTGAGATAAATGGATAGTTTCCAAATGGTTCTTCTAGAAGTCACTATTGATTAATACATGTTTTTTGCGTTCTGGTTTGTGTTTGCACACACATCACAGGGACATAATGTTTAACAAAGTATTTGAAATGGATGGCGAGTCTCGATTCTGTAGTGGCAAGCCTTCATTGCAGAACAATATTTTCTTTTCCGTCTTGATTAGTATTTCATTGCATTCTCTGTTTCTTAACCTTTTCCAGGGTAATTCCATATCGGCGTTCTTGTCCAGCAGCATTTAGGCTTTATATGGAACTCCTTAAGCGGCACGCTTTTGCACTTAAAGAATATACAAATTTGCCTCATGATGAGAAGTGAGTACTTAGTTTTGTCAACACAGTTTTAATCTCATGTTATGGCTTTAACTATCAGAAATGAGCATTTGATTTTCCTTGGCGTTTTTTTCTGCGTACTTAAGTTTTCTGTATCTTATACTGTATGTCTGTATCCGTATGTTTGATTACTTTAAACCTATTGGTTAAGAACTTCCTTTTGGTTCTTTTTGTTATTTCTGCTTACCATTAATATTGACCAAGATAATTAATTGATGTGCTTCTTCAACTATTGATATTATCTGTGGAATTTGATCTAAATTTGACTGTATGTTGTTATCATGTTGTCTTTGTGCAGGATCATGAATTCCTTAGATGCTATCATCAATTTCTCTCGGATATTTGGTGTGCAATCCAACAAAGCTGGTGCTCTTTTGGTCCAGTTTGTCTTTTCAATTATTTGGCAGTTAGTCGATGCATCACTAGATGATGCTGGATTGCTACATCTTACACCAGAGAGTTCCATATGGCCTACCAAACCTCAAGAAATGGAAGTAGATAGCCCTAATAATTTTGATGAGAAAAGGATCGAACATAAAGAGAGATTACTGACTCTTAATACCATCATGTCTGTAGAGTTGATTGGGCAGTTTCTGCAAAATAAAGTAACTTCCAGGATTCTGTACTTGGCACACCAAAACATGTAAGAACTTCAGTCCTTTTTATAGTTTTTTTTTTTTATTTGTAGAGTTTGTGTTTTTGTTTTGTTTTTAACTTAAAGTTTTCTGTATATGCTGAAGTGGATGTGACTGGAAATTGATTATAGCTTTGCAACATTTGAATAAATAATGTAAAGCCAAAACCAACTGTATATCTGCATATATTTTGGGAAGAGTCCATAATCTTATTCTTCACATTTCTTTCTAGCTTTATATATAAATTTTATTTCACTTGATTTTTCAGTCTTGTTCTTAGATTTTTCTGAGAAAGATGATTGAATAATGATTTTTGCCCCTTCATCAGGTCCACTCACTGGGGAAAATTTATCCAGAGAATACAATTACTTGTAGAAAATTCATTGGCTTTGAAGAATTCAATAGTTACAACGCAGAAGGTTTTTCAACAATTGATATCAGATAGTTGCAAAATTCTGTCTCAGCATTTCTGGGGAAGGTCCCTGCAAGAGTTCCATGCTGTAGAACAATCCAGGCTTTTGGGTACTTCAGCCGGTTTTTGTCCTGGGACTAGTCATTCTGCTCTTTGGCTTCCTCTTGATATGCTTCTAGAAGATGCAATGGATGCTTCACAGGTTAATGCAACTGGTGCAGTTGAAATCATAACTGGTAAAGTCATTTTATAGCCTTATCTTTTTAAGGAAAAAAACAGGGAAGTAAAATGGAATCCGTGATTTATATTTTGTAGGTTTAGTCAAATCCCTTCAAGCATTTAATGCGACCTCTTGGCATGAAGTCTTTTTGGGACTTTGGATGGCTGCCCTACGCCTTGTACAGAGGGTAAGAACTGAGCTCTGATACTTACCTTTAGTGCATATTCGGTAGGCAGTATTAGACATGAGTGAAGAATGTACTAAATAAGATTTTAGCTTCTTCTCCTTAATACTATCTAGTATTGGACAGGTCTGTTGTTCTTGATAACTGATAACATTTAAATTCCAGGAAAGGGATCCAATTGAGGGACCTTTGCCCCGCCTAGATTCTTGCATGTGCATGTTATTATCGATCACAACTCTTGTAGTAGCTGACCTTGTTGAGGAAGAGGAAACTGCTTCGACCGATGAGATTGCTTGTGGTATAGTCAGCAAACATCAAGTTCCCGGGAAGCGTCGCATGGATTTGATATTTAGTTTACAGAATCTATGTGGTTACCAGAGCTTGCTAACTCCACCTCTGCCAGTTATCCCTGCAGCCAACCAGGCTGCTGCAAAAGCAATGATGTTCATATCAGGCATCCATGTCGACAGTGCATATTTTGAGTGCATCAGCATAGCCGATTTGCCAATTAACTGCTGTAAGTACCACTCCATTCTATTTTTCTAAGTAAAAACTTATACCTATTCCCCATTTTTTAATGAGAGAAGTAACAAATAAAAAGAGGACATTTGATCCTCATTCACCAATATGCAGCCATAAGTCGGGTTGAGAAGATGGATTGTTTGGAACTCTAGCATAACAGTGTTTTGGTGATTGGTAAATCATTTCATGCGTAAAGCTTTTTGAATCCCTCCTGATTCTTCAAACAACTTGGGTTGATGGATGTAGAGATCTGTTGAGTACTTATTATACATATCACTGTGTACAAACATAAAAACTGGAACTATAAATCAATTTATTCCTTCTGGTGATGAGGTAAATGCCTTGAAACTGGAAATTTGAAGTTTTATGGGTTTTGTTCTCCATTTTTTATGCAACTAGTTCCTGTTTTTGTTTTTGTTTTGGCAGCTGGTAACCTACATCATTTAATAGTTGAAGCATGCATTGCTAGAAATCTATTGGACACATCAGCTTATTTCTGGCCGGGTTACGTAAATGGTCGTATCAACAAACTGCCTCACAATGTTCCCACTCACGTGCCTGGTTGGTCATCATTCATGAAGGGGTCGTCTCTTACTCAAGTAATGATCAATGCTTTAGCTTTAACTCCTGCTTCAAGGTATGCATGCAATAACATTAGTGAACTTTTTCTATTGATAATTAGAGTTTCAGTCTCATTTTTCTTCTTTATCGTGGAATTTTATGTCAAGCACCAATGCATCATTCTCCACTGGGGAGAATATTACTTAATGATTGACAAGACACTGATGTCTGATGTATAGGCTATAGCTATGAGATTGTAGCACAACGATTTTCAAAATACTATAATTGGGTGGGGGTGTGATGGATTACTGGATAAATCTTCAGGTTACTTAGTCTAACAAATGCAAATAACCAGCCATGAGAACTGTAATTAAGATCTACCAACAAACATATAACATATGATAGCAACATTAAAATCTTCTGCTGCCAGCCTAAATGCTAGGAATACTTTCACTTGTAAGCAGTGGCTCCGTAGATGCATTAGGTTCCTGTCCATAACCACAAGTGTCCATTCCGTGTTACTAGATTGTGGCCTGGTCTTCAGTTGAACCTTTTGTTTCCTTAAGCCAGGTATATCAGATGCTCATTTTTATTGATTTTGAAAAGAGTAAAGAACTGAATTTAAGCTCATGGATGTCATGGAAGCTTAGCAGAGATCGAGAAAATCTTTGAGATTGCAGTCAAAGGATCCGATGATGAAAGGGTAGCTGCTGCCACGATTCTAACTGGGTCTTCCTTGATTCGTGGATGGAATATACAGGTACCAAGCGATTAGCAGTTTTTGTTAAAGTTTCCACCAAGCTTTACTTGAAATCATTTCCTGAAACTAGTTTTAATAGATATTCATTTTTATGAAGTTTGCACGTTTTATATTTTTTGGTGGGAACTCCTAGTTATCTAATTATGTTTAGCTCATTATCCTGCAGGAACACACTGTTTACTTTATAACTAGATTATTGTCTCCACCAGTTCCTGCTGATTATTCTGGGAGTAACAGCTATTTGATACATTATGCTCCCATGCTGAACGTACTCCTTGTTGGGATAATACCTGTGGACTGTGTCCAGATTTTCTCACTACATGGTTTGGTAGGTTCACTTTTACAAAGAGAAATATTTTCTTAATTTCTTTCATAGGCATGAGAAAGATGGTTCCACACGTGTAGATCGGTTCTTGAATTACTGAGGGTACCTTCCATATTCATTAGTCCAGTTTATGGAAATTGTTCTAATTATAAGACACATCTTCTCATAAAACAAGTGGTTGTTCTTGAATTCATTTGGTTTATTTATTTAATGGTTTAGAGATGCTTGCAGTGATACATTTGAAGTGTCAAACAGAAAGGTCCTAAGAGATGACAATTTATTTTATAATATTTTTCCTCAAGTCCCTTTTCTTTGATTAATGAAATTTGAAGAGAAGCCATTACTTATTTTTGGTTTCTCACACATTTAAGCCATGAGTTTCTGAGATGAAAAATAAGAGGAATAGGAAATCATCATGACCTTGCTGAAAAGTTTATACCAATATTGTTAACCTTTTCCAGGTTCCACAGCTTGCTGGTTCATTAATGACAATCTGCGAGGTGTTTGGGTCATGTGTTCCTAACATCTCATGGACTCTGACAACAGGAGAAGAGATATCTGCCCATGCTGTGTTTTCAAATGCATTCGCTCTTCTTCTAAAACTTTGGCGGTTTAATCATCCTCCTGTTGAATATGGAGTTGGAGATGTACCTCCAGTTGGGTCTCAACTCACTCCCGAATACCTCTTATTAGTGCGAAATTCCCATGTTGTTTCTTCCGAAAATGTACCCAAGGATCAGAATAGGAGACTAGCAAGAGTTGCAAGTTTTTCATCTCCTAAACCTATATTTGTTGACTCATTTCCAAAACTTAAAGCATGGTACAGACAACATTTGGCATGCATAGCTTCACCCCTCTCTGGTCTTGTCAATGGGACTCCCGTCCATCAAACAGTTGATGCATTGCTCAACATGATGTTCAGAAAAATCAATAGAGGAAGCCCATCTGTGATTTCAATTTCATCGGGAAGCAGCAGTTCTTCTGGAGCTGGAATTGAAGACAATTTAAGGCCTAAATTACCTGCTTGGGATATTCTTGAAGCTGTTCCGTTTGTGGCAGATGCTGCTCTAACAGCATGTGCCCATGGAAAATTGTCTCCTCGCGAACTCTGCACAGGTTAGTTTGATGTGCATGTTGGAAGAATTCTGTAAGATATTTAATCCATTTCACGGCTCAAAAAATGTCATCCACATGGTTAAGTTGATGTTGATGGAAGGAGAATCACGTATATGCTTTATATAATTGCTTGGAGCGAACAATATGCTAGTAGTCTCCTGCTTATCTTTTTAACATTGTTTATTATAGGGTTAAAAGACTTGGCTGATTATCTTCCAGCTACTTTGGTAACCATTGTAAGTTATTTTTCGGCTGAAGTAACTCGTGGTGTTTGGAAATCAGTTTCTATGAATGGAACAGATTGGCCCAGTCCCGCTGCGAATCTCTCCAATGTTGAGGAACAGATAAAGAAATTACTAGCTGCTACTGGTGTTGATATCCCCAGTCTTACTACAGGTCTGTTTTTTACTTTTTTATTTTGAAAAATGTGCATGCCCGTAAAAGCTTAACCTGATTGTTTAAGGTCGAAGATCAGTAAGTTCCATATTTTGACAACAAGGTGTTAAGGGATAAAATCCAACATCGAATAAAGATGGAAATATATACCAATTTATAAGGGTTTGGGCTACTCCTCTTAATAAAGTTGACCTTTAAAGATGGAACCCCAAATCTTAACTTGGTACCAGAGCTCATTAAGCTCCAATGAGCGATTCGATCCGATTAAGACTCAAAAAAATTGAACACGCGGATTTCAAGATTGGTCTGCTCAAATGAGCCACCATCTTGCGGGGGCATATTAAGGGATAAAATTTCACATCGAATAAAGATGAAAATATAGACCAATTTGTAAGGGTTTGAGCTACTCCTCTTAATAAAGTTGACCTTTTAAGATGGAACCCCAAATCTTAACTTAAGGTTAAGTTACTTTCAACATAAGTAATAATTGAAGTAACATATCCATGGAAACATATACTTAAATATTAACTTTTACTTTGTTTTATGCCTAGCCAAACATGCTCTGAAGGATGATGCTTTAAACCATTTACTTTTATGAAACAGATTTTGCGCATCCTTGGAAGGGCATGCAAGGAACATTTATGTAGTCAAAAGTAAATGTTAAGAGTCTTAGAGATGCTGTGTCTTTTTACTTCTAGTTTCTAACTTGTAATCTCTTTTTTCATTATTTTATTTTTTTCTAATACTTCATTATCTTGCAAAACTTATCTTCCCGTAGGAGAAAGTTCTCCGGCTGTGCTTCCATTACCGTTGGCTGCATTTGTCAGCCTCACGATAACCTATAAACTTGATAAATCCTCGCAGCGTTTCCTTGATCTGGCTGGCCCAGCTTTGGAGTCGCTTGCAGCAGGTTGCCCTTGGCCATGCATGCCGATAGTTGCTTCCTTGTGGACCCAAAAAGTGAAACGTTGGAGTGACTTCTTCGTTTTTTCAGCCTCTCGTACTGTCTTCCTCCACAACAATGATGCTGTAATTCAGCTTCTTAGAAGCTGCTTCAGTTCGACCCTTGGTTTGAACAGTACCTGCATCTCAAGCAATGGTGGCATTGGAGCGCTTCTTGGCCATGGATCTCGATCCCAGTTTAAAGGTGGAATCTCTCCGGTTGCACCAGGGATTCTGTATCTACGTGTTTACCGATCAATTAGGGACATTATGTTTTTAAGAGAAGAGATTATTACAATATTGATGCACACCGTGAAAGACATTGCAAGCTTTGGAGAGCTGAAGAAAGCAAAAAATGGAATGAAATATGGGCACTTCTCACTTGCTGCAGCTATAATTAAAGTGAAACTAGCAGCTTCTTTTGGGGCTACTTTAATTTTCTTAACCGGCGGCCCATGGCTCTTGCAGTCGTTAATAAAGGAAACTCTTCCCTCTTGGTTTATGTCTTTTCATCAGTTCGAGCAACAAGGGGAGTCAAGTGGAATCTTTCAGATGCTCAAAGGGTATGCACTAGCATATTTAGCGGGGCTTTCTGGAATGTTTATCTGGGGTGTGAACTCGTCGTCATCAGCTTCGAGGCGTCGTCCAATAGCTCTTGGATGCCACATGAAATTCATGGCTAATGCCATTGATGGACAGATATCACTAGGTTGTGATCCAGCCACTTGGCGTGCATACGTCTCCTGTTTCTTGAGTTTGATAGTCAGATGCACACCGGCATGGATATCTGAGGTGGATGTCGAGGTGTTGACAAGACTAAGTCGGGGGCTGAGACGGTGGAACGAGAAGCAGCTTGCACTTGCTTTGCTCGGAGTTGGTGGAGTCCGTACCATGGCCTCTGCTGCTGAACTAATCATAGAAACTGACTCGTAACTTTTCTTCTCTTGGTCCGAAAATTTTGTAGATTGGTAACACGAATAGAATATCTGTAGCCACCAGTGTATTGCATAGGAAAACCTGAGCAGAAATAGAAATGTTGAAATCTGTCAAATTGCAGATTTATAGCACCATTCTTGGTTCAAGGGGCATTACCCTGTAACAGTTTATTTAGTTAGCTGAGTGTGAATTATGAACTTTGTTAGTTATGATCCACCTTACAGCAACAACTAGAATTTTCTGAGCCCATATCAGCCAATCAAGCACTCGTGCTAAGGCTAGAGGTTGAAAAGGTTGTGGCAAATCCATACCGTGCCGTGTTACCCCTTGATTTATACATGTCAATCTCATTTCTTTACAGTAGTATTCGATATGTACCATTTGATATGCCGGATGAGACAACTTGACAATAAAAAATAACAAGATTATAACTTCTTTCTTATACTTTAATGTTGTCTATTGTCTTTACTAAACATGACATTATTCAAGAATAGCTAGACAACTGTCCAAATCTCTAGCATTTTTCACAGCGTGAGTAAACAATATATAAGAAATACCTTCTCAATAATTAATATCAACAGGGTTCTTAGATTTTTAGTGTTGGTGATTCTATGGACAAAAGAACTAATTTGTAATGTGTTGTAAAAGTCATGGACCAAAAGTACAATTTGTATAAAGTGAACTATGAGGACTAAGGTTCGAACATAAAAATAGGATCACTCGAGCGAGAGGTCGTCGCTGAGGTTTCGCTTGAGCGACATGTTTATATGGAAAACCCTAATTTGCGTTTTTAAACTGATTTTCCCGACCCATTCAATCCAAGTACTCTCTCCTATAAATATCCAAGCCATTGGACAAGATTTTGTGGTGGTTTTCATTATTTTCATTGCCTCATCTTATTCTCCAAAGATTCAGAATATATTATTTCAGTGTGATTCATCATTTATACTTGAGATCATATAACCACCTGTTTGGGAAAATATCATATTGAAGAATCCAAACCACCTATTTCCTAAACATCCTTAGGAAGGTACTTTCTCAGTTAGACCTCAGAAGTTTTTGAAAGTTGAGAGAGGTTGGACTAGAAGTGCAGGAAGAACACAAGACCTAAGAGCAGATTCTTAGAATTCCACTTGGAAGAGACAATTGAAGAAGACCGGAAAGTTGAAAGGTGGCAGCAGATCTTAGAAGCTACAAGAAGTAGATCTGAAAGTCTAGTGGAGTTGGCTAGACAGCATCTAACTATAAAAGATCGGGAAGTTGGTGGATATAGCAAATCTTAGAGATTACAAGAATTACAACAGCGGGAACTAGTAGAATTTGCTAGGTTGGAAATGGATTGTAATCTATATTATCTATAGTGGAGGAAACCGACTTGGTCCCGGAGTTTTTACCCAGTTAGGTTTCTCTGTCATCAATTTTGATGTTATTTATTACTTTCTTATTACAAACTACGGTAATTCAACTTAGGATAATTAGATTGTTTGTTTAACCATTTGAAACAATTAAAAGTAACTTGTTGCTTGTTAATTGTATAATTCCGCACATAAGGTCAAACTTAGTTAGTAAACTACGTTTTTTTTCAAGGGTGTTCTTATATATCCATTGAGTAATTGCCTAATATCTTCTCGTCCTAGGACATCAGAATCCTAAATGCTTGTGATGCTACCAAAAATCGTACATGTTGATTTCCAAGCCTGACGATTGAAAATGAGCACGAACAAGACCTTCTGGACATCGAAACAAAGGCGTCGATGTGTTTACTCGTCTTCCCTCTGATACTTAAGTCAGAAAGAGAATTTATGCGTGAAGCCAAATGCTGAAAAAAAAATAATCTTAAAACGTACTTGAATAATGAATTGAAACCTTGTATTTATAGAGGTAGGTAGCCCATCCCTGGTTGGACTTAGTTTGCTACGTGTCCTTATTATCCTTAGGAATTCTACTTGAGATTAGTATTGGACTGCAATTGTAGGTCTAGTCATAGTTTGACTATAATACTCAACAATATACTCCTTCTGAACATAGGAGTCTTGAGTTGAGGTATTTGGATAGATTTAGAATCCTTGGAAAGTAGAATCAGTCCACATTTAAGAAAGTTTTTGAGTTTGGCAGAGGAAAATACTCTGGGAGACATCACACCCGAGGACTTACTCGAAAGACGTCATAACCACATTATTGTGGGAACTCCAATGGCAGTCCTCGAGATGTCGAGCATTAATGTTAACATTCTCGGGACAAAAAAGCTCGAGATAATAATAATGACCATATCAGCAGGTATTTGCTTTTTCAATCTTTAGAGCACTTTTCAAACTTTATGGAAAAAATAAACACAGGAGGACGTTATATGTTTTGCTGATTTTGCTTTATCAGACTTCAATTTTGTTACGACTTCCTAGTACAGGCACCCCTCACAGGGTTTTAAAATGTAATTTCCCATCTTCCACTTGAAAAAGCCTAGGAAACAAAATTCCCAAAATTCATGTACTCTCCAAAATCGAAGGCAGCAACTACCTTCACAACGACGACCCAACACCTCCGGTGCCGAACCAGTGAAAATCAGGTTGATCCCATATTACAAAAAACATTTTCACCGAGAAAGGAAGGTAGCGAGCCGAGCCATAATATTCACTTCCACCCGTCGCGAAACCACCAGTTATCTGTTTTCCTCCTTCGGCCGACGCAAAACCACCGCAAAGTTTATTCTCCGACAATATCTTCGAACCCCAGTACACATAAAGTAAGCAAAAAACACCAATTCTTGCTTTCATATTTTTGAGATTCTGTTAGCGAGGTAACTGTGTTGTTGTGGCCTATAGTATTTGAATAAACTGTGAAGTTTTCCATGGAATTTAAATTGAGTATAGAGGTTGTGGAGTTGTTGCTCTTGTTTGAACAGTTAGTTCACAATTAGTTGGTAACTGCACATACAAGTTACAAACACATTGATTTTTAACAATATTCCTCTTTTCTTGTTGACTGCAAATAGAGAATAAAATGCATATTATAAGGGTGTTTGATTGGGATTAAGATTAGATTTTCAGTGAATTGTGATAGAAGTTTTTGAAATGTGTGGTTGAAAAAATGTTGATCCATGAAAGATGTTAATATTGATTGTTTGACTTTGACTTAGATTAAAATCAGATTTTAATCCGGCCAAAACATGCCCTATATCTGTTGAAAAATTTCATTTCGTTTGAGCTCCCACCAACCCCCTTATGTATTAGAATAAGCATTATGCTCACTCATATGAATTTCGTTTGAGTCGTTGCTCTTATTTTAATGGTGGAATATTGGCAATTGAGTTATGTGGTTGTGTCCAATCTCAGGATGCGAGGAAGGACTTTTGGAGTGTGTCACAGCTATAGAAGCATGTTGCACTACTTTGAGGAATGCTCGAGAAAACGTCGCTGTCCATGGTGTGTAATTGGATATCAGAAATGTTTTGAGGTTGAAAAGAACACCCATGACAATTGGCACTTATTCAAAACCTGCAGTAATGACTGCAGCTATTTTGAATGGATTGTGATAGGAGAATCAAGCGGTGAACCAAGTATCAATAATGAAACTGTGGCAAACGATGACGTCAAAGAATTGTCAAGCATGCTCGATAAGCTAGCTTGAATGCAAAAGAAACCGGGGTTTTGGGGGGGGGGGGGGGGGGGGTCGAGATTTCATTGAAAATTCACATTGGAAAATTTGCCAATCCTACTAAATAGAAAACCTTTGGATTCTTTTTTGTTGCACTACGAAACAGAGGCTTCCGAACCATACGTTACTTCACATATTTCACAACAATTTTGTTATGAGTACATAAAATTGTTCATACATCAAGCTTTTTGTAAAAAAAAAAAAAACGAATATGGTCTGCGGGATGTGTAAGGGGCTTGATGATAACATAATTAAAATAAAATAAGTTTGTCCAACATTTGTGCACTTGCTTTCATTGCATCCTAAAATAAATCTTATCAGGACCAATCCGTGTGTTCAAATGTCCAATGGTCAAAGTTTAGGAATTTTTGTAAAAAAATTCATTCTTGAGCATTTTCCTTCTTCACATTTCTAGTATTTAGACCAATTTCTATATTGTCTATCACTTACTAGATATAACAATAACACATGCTCTTCAGTACGAAAAATAAACTAAAATCAAAACTGAACAGATTTCTGGAGCAACCAACCTTTACGCAGGAATAAGCCGTCGAAATGGCCGAGCTAATTGAGTTATTGCCTTCTGGAGGACGTCGAATTTCTGGCAAGTGTGGGCTTGAGTCCAAAAATGGGGACCTCGACGGAGGTGAATGGTGGGGAAAATTGTGTTTACCAGTCGGAAATACGTCGGATATAGACTTCGCAACATGTGCCGGGCTTCTCTCCAGTTGTGGAGCTCGACCGTGGTAAATTGTGGGTTTTCCCTCGCTTTCCTTTCATTTCATCGTTTCATCTGTTTCCTTTCCTTTTTTTTTTTATGTGCCACGTTATTACATTTTAACACCCCGCAAATAGTGATGGCAATGGGGCGGCTTCGGGGCGGGGCGGGGACGGGGACGGGGCGGAACTTTGCCTCATTTCTTGCCCCGTTTGTATTTTATTTTTATTTTTTTTTTAAAAAAAACAAAATTTCCAATTAAATACAAATTCAAAATTTTATAATTTAAAGCAAACAATATTTAAAATAACTACATCAATATCCAAATCAAGCAATGAAAAAAATCAATGTCTAAAATTAAAAAAACAATGTTTAATTTTTTTTTTATTTATTTAACTTCGCGGGGTGGATTCGGGGCGGGGCACCCTCTCCCCGCCCCGCCCCGCGACCCGTGGCAGGGCGGCAATCCCCGCCCACCAACCCATCGAGGTGGGTTTTTTTGGCCTCATTCGGGGCGGGGCGGGGCGGGTTTTTTTGCCATCTCTACCCGCAAAGGGCCTGTGAAAGGGGTGTCTATTTTTTTTTAAAACCATGCTTCATGTATAGAAGTATGGTTCTACGAAACACCACCAGATGCACACAATGCTGTGGGTCGGTGGATTTTTTTTTCATTTTTTATTCCAATGGACTCCACACATGTGAGTGGGTGTAAAACTTCTGTAAAAAAAATTCTTGTACATATGGTTTTTCCTTTTTTTTTATGTGCCACATTATTACATTTTAACACCCTATAAAGGGCCTGTGAAAGGGGTGCCTGTACTCGTAGCAATTTTGATGAGACTTCTCTAAAAAGCTTATGCAGTGTGGGAACTTCATTTGATTTCCAAAATTGTTCGACGATAATCAAACAAAGAGTAGTGCTATGCACAGAGAAGGGTGGGGTGGGGTGGTCTAATTTACATACACTCACACATGGGGTGGGTGGGTTTTTTTTTTTTTTTTTTAATTTTTAATTACAGTAGGGCCCACCTCTGTGAGAGGGTGTAAAACCCCTATAAACCTCATTTTGGTACATAAGGATTTATTCTCAAACAAGTCGGGACGTAGCCACTTGGAGTCTAGTGGGGGCAATTGCCCTCAATTGAGGTAGACCCCACCTATGTATCCATATTTGTCAACCATTCTCCAAAACTCTTTTTTTTCTTTCTAAAATTTATTATCAATTGCAAATTCTCACAATAAAATATTTTGCATGTAAATTTAAAACTTTTTTTTACTTTTTAATCATACATTTTTCAAAGGATCACTATTTCAAAATTTATTTTCGCCAAAAAAAATACTTTTTAATGTGTATCAAATAGAGGTTTACAACTACATAAATTAAAAATGTGTTAGATGAATATTATTGAAGAAAGAATGTATGTTAAATAGTAATATGATGATAAATATGTGGTTAAAAAATAAGAAAAAATTATTGATATGATGTAAATTATTATTTTATTGAAAAATATGTGATTGAAAATAAGTTTTGAAAAAATACATTTTTAGATAATGTGCGTCAAACATGGGCTAAAATGCATGTTGGTGGACCCATTCAATATTGTTATATTCACATTTATACACGCTCACATGCATATATATATATACTTTTACAATTTTATCTTTCATTTCTCCATGCCACTTTGCAAATCGATTTTGACTTTAGCACTCTAACGCTGGGTAAATTTCATTGTATTATTTTGAAGCACTCAAGGTGTACTACGCAACATATGGAACACTTGTAATGAAGAAGTAGAACTAGGGAAAGTTCCAGAACTGGAGATTAGAAAAGAAGATGGCGGGAAAATCCGTTTTCCTTATTCACAGAATTACAATGATGGTATATTTATAGATGAAAATGAAAAAAATGTGCAAGTACTTAAATACTCCTATGCTAATACACTTCAACACTCCCCCTCAAGATGGAAAATGTATATTCAATAATCCCATCTTGCTCAGCAATGATCTGAACTTTGCTCATCCTAAAGGCTTAGTTAACAAGTCTGCCAATTGATGTTGTGATGCGATATGTAACATCTTTACTTCTCCCTTTTGCACTTTATCTCTTACCTAGTGACAATCAATCTCTATATGCTTTGTTCTCTTGTAGAAGACTAGATTGCTAGCTATATGTATGGCAGATTGGCTATCACAGAAAGTAACACAGCCTTATCATGTTTAACACCTAGATCGTTCAACATATTCTTCAACCAGCTTAATTCACAAACTACAACTGCCATAGATCTATACTCTGCTTCAGCTGATGATCTTGAGACCATGTGTTGTTTCTTAGACCTCCAAGACTCCAATGAATTACCAAGAAAAACACAATAACCAGTAATCGATCTCCTTGTGTCCAAACATGCTGCCAGTCTGTATCACAGAATCCTTTGAGATGCAGATTAAATTTTCTCTCAAAAAATAGACCATGCCCAAGTGTTCCTTTCAAGTATCTTAATACATGATGAGTTGCCTCTAGGTGAGATTGTCTTGGCACCTCAAGAAATCGACTAAGCATCTGTACAGCATATGACAAATCAGGTCTGGTTATAGTCAAGTATAAAAGTCTTGCAACTAGTCTTCTATACATGCCAACGTCTGTAATACTTCTCCCACTTCCTTGCTCAACTTCACATTCTGTGGCAGTGGAATCTTTGCTGGTTTAGCTCCAAGATAACCAGCATTAGTCAAAACTTCTAATGCATATTTTCTTTGGCAAATAGATATCCGTGTAGAGGTTCTTGTTATTTCAAGTCCTAGAAAATATTTTAGAACTCCCAAATCCTTCAATTTGAATTGATCATTCTAGTTCTTCTTCAATTCCTCAATGTACAATATATCATTTTCACCTATGATAATATCCTCTACATAAATGAGCAGCACTGTGAATGAATTGCCAAACTATTTGCAGAATAGAGAATAATCAGATTTTGATTGTTTAAAATCATGTGATAAAATGTAAGCAGTCAACTTGTTGTCCCATTGCCTTGATGCTTGTTTAAGTCCATAAATAGACTTATTCAATTTGCAAACTAACTTCTCACCATCTCTCCCTTGCTGCTCATAACATGGGGGCATCATCCTGTAAACCTCCTTATCTAAATCACCATGAAGAAAGGCATTGTTAATGTCTAATTGGTGAAGGTGTTTTGAGCTGAAATTGCTAAAAGTGTTTTCACTGTAACTAGCTTAGCCATTGGTGAAAACGTTTCCTTATAGTCTAAGCCAGCTTGTTGTGTGAAGCCATTAGCTACAAGCCTAGCCTTCTTTCTTTTCTCTGTACCATCTGAGTTGAACTTAACCTTGTAAACCCATTTGCAATCCACAGCCTTCTTATGTGCAGGTAGTGCACCAACTGTCCAAGTGTTATTAGAAAAAGAGCTTGGTACTCTATATCCATTGCCTTACACCATTCTGGATGTTTAGAAGCCTTAGCAAAAGAAGCAGGCTCATAAACAGTGGATAATGCTATTGTGCACTTTCTGTGTGTATGAGATAACATATCATAGCCCAGCCATTGGATATAGGATATTTCTTTCCAGATTCATAACCTTCTTTCATGGAATCTGATTAGGGAAAAAACATATGAGATACAAGGCTAGAATGGTAATCTTGTAGGTATGATGGTGCTCTTTTAGGCCTATCAGACCCACGAGGAGATATGCTAGATGATTGGAAAGATTGGGCAGGAGATTTAGGTGAAGTGGCTTCAGGAGATTCAGGTGAAATGGTTTCAGAGGGATTTCTGTCAATTGTCATATGAGGTGTGGAAAAGGAAGAATGATCAGACAGTGGTGAAGTATGAACTTGAGTAGGAACTGAATCTGAGGATGTGAATTGAACATCAGGACACTGTTGTGGTTGTGTTGAAAAAAAGAACCGAGGTAAATATGGAGAATTAGTAGGGCTAGAAAGAAGCTTGAGGAAATGAGAATGATGAAAAGGAAATATAGTTTCATAAAAAGAAATATCTCTTGAAGTGAAAACCGTATTTGATTACAGATTGTATAGTTTATAGGCTGTCATGCCATATGGATATCCCAGAAGACACAAGGTAAAGCTCTTGGATCTAACTTGGTTCGATTTCTTTTGAGAGTGGAAGCATAGCAAAGACAACCAAAAACTTGAAGATGATTGTAAGGTGGTTTATGTTGGTATATGAGTTTATAGGAAGTTTTATTATCAAGAATTATAGTTGGTGTTCGCTTTATGATATAAGTGGCAGTAAGAATACAGTCTCCCCAGAATTTGTGATGTAACTTGGCCTGAGATTTGATTGTTCTAGCAATGTTGATGATATGTTGATGTTTTCGTTTGACGGCCCCATTTTGTTGTGGTGTTTCAACTAACTTGATGTATAATGCCTTTGGATTGATAAAAATCAGACATGAAGAATTTTGATCCATTGTCTGATCTAAGGAATTGAATACTACATTGGAAATGTGTTTGAACCAAACAGAAGAATGATTGGATATGTGTCCTGGTCTGTGACTTATCTTGCATGAGATAAGTCCAAGTCATTCGATTATAGTTATCAACAATCGTTAAAAAATATTTTGAGCCATCCAAATTAGGAATGGAATATGGACCCTACAAACCACAATGAATGGGTTCAAATGGTTTGGACGATTTTGTCTCACTATTTGGAAAGGATATTCTATGTTGTTTGGCCATAGGACAAACAACACAATGCAGATTTTTATTGAAAGTAATACTAGGAACAATTCTGTACAAAGAAGACAACTTAGAAACATGAATGTGCCCCAATCGACAATGCCAAAGATCAATGTTAACATTGACATCACTATTGTTCATTGAAGTACAAGATGCTAGAATTTTGTTATTACATTGTAAAAGGAAAACATAGTTGATAACTGAACTAAGAGAATCAATAGAGCTTGATGGAAATGATTTGGATGTGCTTGAGGATGGATCACTGACTTGATGCTGAAAATGATATAAACCGTTCTCAAGCTCGCCTACCCCAATCGTCATCCATGTTAAAAGATCTTGAATAAAACAATAATTGTTAATGAAGATCAGAAAACAATTGTGCTTCATTATCAACTTGCTGGCAGATATCAAATTGTACTTAAAACATGGCACAACCAAGATGTTTGTTAGAATTAGAGTAGTATATAACTTCACTATCCCAGTGTGTGTGACAACAGGAGTAGTACCTTCAGGTAGTCTCACGGATGCTTTAAGTGTACCAATTACGGTTGTTTATTTCTCAAGGGAACAAACCATATGTTCAGATGCTCCTGTATCTATAATCCAATTTTCTATAGATGTAGGAGTATTAAGGCATACACGACTACCTGAAAATGCAAAAACATCAGTCATTGAGGAAAATGAAGACTTCTCATCTAAGGTAGGAGGATTGTCGGTTGAGATTGAAGTCTGTACTTGCAATTGTGGTGCTAATAGAGCTAAGATCTGTTGACATTGAGCTGGTGTAATAGTCATGTTTGAAAGAGAATTTATCATTTTTGAATTGCCAACACCAGGCGATTGAGTAACTGCAACATTTGTAGTTGGACCACTATCTTTAGCTAATATGTAACCAGGTGGATAACCGCTCAGCTTATAGCACTCTATTTTAAGATGCCCAAGCATTCCACAGTAGATGTACATTGGCCTCTCCATTCTCTGTGACTGAGTAAATGAATTGCTTCTTTGGTTATTATTGGAACTGGTAACTAGTCTACTTGTGAAGGCTGCATCATCAAACTTTTGTTGCATTTTGGCAATAACCTGCTTCTATCTCTCATCCTATAGATTAGAGCAAATACTTTGTTAAGGGAAGGTATTGGATCCATCAACAATATTTTGCTCCTTAATTTTGAAAATTGTTAATCTAATCCCATCAGAAATTGCATAGTTTGATCTTCAGACTTGTAATTGATATTACTGGATTCCGGCCTATAGTTTTCTAGCTCTTCCCAAAGCCCTTTGAAACGGTTAAAATATGAATTGATGGAATTATTAGCCTGGGAATTTGAGGAAATTTGCTTCTTAAGCTCATATATACGAGGACCATTGCCTTGGCTATATCGATCTTTAACTTCAAGCCAGATCTACCTTGCAGAATCCTTATGCATCACACTGGGGTATAACTCCTTTGGAATGGAGTTGATGACCATGAAGAGACAACATGATTGCATCTTTTCCAAGCTCCAAACATAGGATCATCCACTGAAGGTTCAACAATCGATCCATCAATGAAACCTTCTTTATTTTTGACACTAAGTGCCATGACTATAGCTCGACTCCATGTCGCATAATTATCTTCAGTGAGGGTAACATCGATGAGTTGGATTCCTGTGTCGTCACCATAATGAAGATAATATGGACTATTCAGATTACTAACCAGTTGATTGATAAGAGATACACATCTCCAGTCACCACTTCTGCAGCAGATTAACTAAATGGTGCATCAGTTTGATTCGTTTGGTTTTGGGCATTGAATTGATTCGCCATCGCAGGGAAACCTTACCGCTCTGATACCATGTAAAACTTGCAATGAAGAAGTAGAACAAGGGAAAGTTCCAGAACTGAAGATTAGAAAAGAAGATGGCAGAAAATCTATTTTCCTTATTCACAGAATTACAATGCTGGTATATTTATAGATGAAAATGGAAAAATGTGCAAGTACTTAAATACCCTTATGCTAATACACTTCAACAACATATCCTTCGATTTGCAAAACTGTCGAACAATGAGTTTGCTATCAACAACTTTGACGAAGACCCACCAGACAAATTCCGCCAAGAAAATGAAGGAATTGTTTACCTATCATGCACCTCTTATCCTAAACAAGAATGTTTGACTTATAATAACGTGACTTGGACACATTATGCTTGTCTTACTGCCACATCAGATGATTAAGAGCCCAAAACATTAGGCTCTATTTGATTGTCACATTTTTCATGAAAAATGTCACATCCGAGGAAAATGAATTCTACTTTGACTCTTTGATTGTAATGTGGAAATGAAAATTGAATTTCAAGGTACAACCACTTTAAACTGCACTTTCTTTGTTTTAATAGAAAATGAATTCCTAGAGGTTTGGTGGATTTATTTTCCAACTAACATAGAATTAAAATTCATTTTCACCTTTGTTTATCAAACAGACCTTTAGAGAGGCTAACTCTAGTCCAGTTTAGGAAAAAGCTCTATAGAAAAACTGCAGGCCCTTAACAAGAACCATACATGAAATATTGTTAATTCGTCGCTTGGAAAGAAAACAATTGGTTGTCATATGTTGGTCTATATTTTTCATCTTTATTCGATCTGAAATTTATCTTTTAACATGTCTCTACAAGATGGTGACTTGTTTGGGTAAATCAATCTTGTAATTCGTGCTCGTTTTTTATCTTAATCAGATCAAATTGCTTGTTGAAACTTAATGGTCTCTAAGACCATCTCCACCCCGCACCAAAATTTGAGGTATGTTTTGCACCATTTTACATCAAACTAAAAATCATTTCCAATCCATTACACCAAAACTTGCAGCAAATGAACAATGTTTAATCATTTTCTTCATTTTTTTATTCTTAACAATTTATATATCTAAGAAATTATTTATTTATTTAATTTACTAAAATAATTACGTTTCATTAACGAAAATATTAAATTCGTTATTAAATTTAAAAAGGTAGTACAATTAATAAAAATATCACATGATTATTATTGATTACACGATTAAAGTTTATAATAATAATAATAATAATAATAATAATAATAATAATAATAATAATAAAGCATTAAGAATTAAAATTTATGTATAATATAAAATGACACAAATATTCTTAACAACATTTGGTGCTAAATGGAAAAAAGGGCAAAAAGAACCAAATTTGGTGCAAAATTTGGTGTTGGGTTGGACTGACATTGAACCAAAGATTTGGTGCAAATATAGGGAAAAAATGGTATTTGGTATAAGGGTTGGAGTTGCCCTAACAAACTAATGTCATATTAAGTCTTGGAGTTCCATAAATATCAATATTATTAAGAGGAATAACTCAAATACTTATATGCTAATCTTATTTTTATCTTTATTCAATTTGGGATTTATCCCTTGACTTGAGATTCTATCTTAAAAGGCCAACATTAATCTTATTAAAATGAGTAACCTCAATCCTTTTATCTTGATCTATATTTTTATCTTTATTCGGCGATAGATTTATTCCTTAACATACCTTTTGAGTGCTTCTTTCTCTTGCTGTTAATGAAATTTGGAAATTATTCATGTTAAAAATGTTTTCCTACATGGTGATCTTTTGGAGGAAATTTATACGGTACACCTCCTGGCCACTCAAAGCATTGAAAACCTTATCTCGTTTGAAAGTTAAATAAAGTATTATATGGAAAACAATCACTGTGAGCATGGTAAGCCAAGTTGGGTTCAGTTCCTATTAAGCATGGGTTACACTTAAACAGGTATTTCACAACTCAGTGCAGTCTTACATAAAAGATTTGCTATAAAAGTTCTTCGGATTCTGAATATTTCTTGGGGATAGAAGTGGCTTATTCTAAGAAGGGTATTTTTCTTAATCAGCGAAAATATGTATAGACTTTTTGAAGGAAACCGGAAAACTTGGAGAAAAACCTTCAGAGTCACCAACTGATATTGGAAGTGAACTTGACGATGATGGTGAATTATTTCCTCACGTTGATCAGTTTCAGAGACTTGTTGGGCAACTTATGTATTTGACAATCTCTCGACCAGATATCTCTTATGCTGTAGCTCCGTTGGTCAGTTCATGCGGCTCCTAAAGTTAAACATATGAATGCTGTGAATAGGCTACTACAATACCTCGAAGGCTCACGAGGTCATGGTATGTCTAATAATGGGCATATGACTTGTTGCTTATTGAAGCAGAACGGAAGTAAAAGATTTACCAACGTAAATCTTAAAAATAAGAAAACTGAAATTCTCTA
>CAIGRO010179853.1:0-13372 GCA_903798355.1 Fraxinus baroniana
GTGCTCATTCGAAGATAACTGCTTTACAAAGAAGAGTCGGGATTGGTGTTCGTGTGCACATTCCAGGAGGGCTGTCTCGCACTTCAGACAGGAGATTAGAAAGCTTGTGTTGTCCACTTTGCTGGTGGTCTGTAAGTTAATTGACAGTTTATAGTGGATCTTTGACTGGCAAAGCGCCCAGAGTTTTTTCCCACGTTGGGTTTCTCCGTGAACAATTCTGGTGTTTTTACCTTTGTTTATTGCTTTGATATAATTGCGGTATTCAAAGATAGGTTAAATTGAATTGTATGATAATCATATACACATAATTAACTTGTGACTTGTTGCTTGTTAATTAAATTGATAATTCCGCATTTACACTTAATCACCATTTTCTAGGTGTAGTTGGGTCGAATCTTGAGTTTCTAACAAATGANTTGATAATTCCGCATTTACACTTAATCACCATTTTCTAGGTGTAGTTGGGTCGAATCTTGAGTTTCTAACAAATGATGTGTTATTGGGTACTTGATTTTCTCAACCAAAAAAAAAAAGAAAAAAAAATTCTACCTCATTCACATGTTTTTTCCCCTCATTATTCGAAAGAGGACCAAAAGGATTTTTACGCTCCCAAAAGGAGATTCAAACTCAGGTCATCAGCCTTGATAAGGCTTTGCTCTTACAATTTGAGTTATATTTTAACCTTAACCTCAGTTCCATGTTTAAACCATTATAAAATAGTTTTGGCCTTTTGGTCATTTCATCTAGTTCAAATAAGATCGAGGTAAAATCTCGTCAATTGCACTAACGATATTTCATAGAGTGATTGAATTTGAAATAAAATTTAAGAGAATTTTCAAAAAACTCTCTAATGCTCTTTATTTTAAAGAGTCGACGTTTAAAAATATATTTTAGTTTTTTAAAAATAGGAAGTGAGCTTGATTCTCCATTTTTATTTTATAAGATAGCATTTAGAGCCCGTTTGATAGAGATTAAAATCGGATTAAAATTGAAAAATTAGCCATTATTGTTAAACTTTATTAGACGAGTGGGACCCAATAACAACTATATTTTCAATTTAAATTGGATTTTAATCGGTACCAAACGGCCCTTAATAAGTTATAAGTTTCAATCTTCCACTTCTTAAAATATTCAAATCATGTTTGTATTGATTCATATTGGCATATAAAAAATTTATGTTAAAAGCAAAAATAGCGTTTTTAGAGTGCATAGAAAAGTTTACTCTCTAAAAATGCTTTTTAGTTTTTATTATGTATAAAAGTGTCTTTATAAGCAGTGCGTTTCTTAGTGATGCTCTAAATTTAAATACTGGATAGAGACTTCTCAGAGTTGATGACACAATTGAGACTTGGTTCAGAGTTGGGTGACCTCTAATAAGATTTACCATAAACACTTTAGGTAGAACTTATGCTTGAAACCAACTTGAATGAGATAGTGATTAATATCGATAAATTTGCAAAGTAGGCATTTCATGAGCGACGTGACATTCAAATTGATTGTTACCATTCACCCTTTTTCGAACTAGCCTTTATGGTGATCAATTTTTATCAAATTATGTGGATTTCAACTAACTCTTCTTTATTTAGTGTGTCTGAGGGAGATTAAAATCGGATTAAAATTGAAAAATTAGTCGTTATTATTGACTTTTGTTAGACGAGTGAGACTCAACAACGACCGTATTTTCAATTTTAATCTGATTAATAGCCCTACCATTTTTAGAGAGTTAATAAGTTTGCGAACAAGAGTTAATAAAATTGCGTGCTCTTATACCATTTTTATGAACGCTTTTAAACACGACTTTCAAAGATAGATGCTAGAAGTACTACTAAACTCGCAAAACAAGCGTTTTGGGATTTATATAAAAAGTTTTCTCATACTAACATTACTCCTAACATTAACATATAACCAAGCCGAGTGTAGAGTGAGCGAATGCGGAGTAACACAGCTCCCGTTTGTCCCCACGAGACACAAAACGAGAGGCAATCAACTGTCTAGCAGATGAAGCTATTTTTTCCCACCTCTCATCCTTCATTTCACGTTAATTCAGTGGATAATTCTCGCAATAAAACAAAATACCTCAATTCAGAGGATAATTCTCGCAACAAAACAAAATACCTCGCATATATACAATCGCTATAATCTCGACAAATCACACTACTTATACTATTTTTCAAAACCCATTTCAAAAATTTCATTTTTCATTCAAAGTTAACAATCATAATGGGTTGTTTTAATTTAGCTTAATCGAGGATATAAATGATAATGTTTCCTGTTTGCTCAGCATCCACCAGCTGCTCTTATCATTCACGGGTGAGATATTTTGTTTGTGAATGTTAGAATTTCAGATTTCACATTTTCATGTGGTTAAGGGAGCATTTATATGATTTTGGGTTGTACATTGTTGTAGATTCTATCCCTAAATAAGACTGATTAGGTAACATTGAGATTAGAAAAGAAAATTGGATTTACTTGATTTGGAGATCATTGAATTTGATTAATGTAAATTGTTAAGAAATCATACGGAATTATTAATTCGTGTCATTTAATACTTGAATACTGAGATCAATATGATAGTTCCCCAAGAAACATGCTTGACTTAGTATTTAAAATTCCAATTTTAGCTCCAAGAATGGAAGTTCATTAACCAGTGAATTTGGGACATGTAGCTATAAAACCCAACGTGGGACTTTAGACATACACTAATCAACACGGATGGTTGATTGGTGGGGATTTGTATTAGTTGATGGTACAGGCCTGGAGATGACCTTCATAATGAACACTTCAATTCTGTGTCAAAATGAATTTCCATCAAAAAAATAAAAAGAATTTGATTTAAGATTAAATAAAGAAAATAAGTTGCTACATGGTTGTTGCTGATGAAACGTAGAATTTCAAAATCTTTGAACTAATCTTGAACTTTGATTGTGCCAACCTATGCTCTTCTTATCATTCTGAAATTGTAGAAATGTTTATACTATCACAAAATTCTCACAATAGGCAAAACCGCAAAACCGTAAGTCTACCATTATGAAACATGATATTTTTGATAAAAGCAAAACCTCCATGTTGTTAGTAACGACAGAGGGAAAACCATAAAAAAAAACTTATCATTGTATTTCTTTGTGCATAATTACAAAATGGTAGCAGGTAGTAGATAGCAAATGGTTGAGGGAGCTGAAAATGAGTAGCTTTTGAATGTATATAGTGGAATGGTTTGGAAGTTGAAACAAGCATTCTAGTAACGGTCATTACCAGTGATGAATTCTCCAATTACATATATATTTTATAATGAAAATTGATTATCTAGGATAAATTGGGTGAATAGACAAGGGTATTGCTGAAAAAAAAAAGAATGTTTTCTCAAATTCAGACATTTCAGTAAAAAATGAAAAATCAGATAAGATAGATTTAGTAAAGTTGTACATGAAATTAATTATGCAAATGAAATCATTAATTTTGCAGTTTCTCCATGGAAGGTTGAACCCCTTTTCCTCATATTGGAAGACATTTGAGGATAATTTCAACACTGTGGACAGAGTAGTCCACAACTTCTCAAATGGAAGACTTCCCTGCAAAAGACAACCTGCTTCATGTTTCTTTTCTAATTTTGTTGAAAACGGTGACCGATCTGGCTCCATGGATTGTATTAACGGAATAGTGCGTCAGAGCAAATTTGACGACATAAAACACAATTTTAGTTATCCAGTTGGGGTAATTGATGAAGCACACCCTTTAGGATCATCCAATTTGACATTTGTAGACAGCTCTAGTTACTCTACAGGAGATGATCAGCTAATGGATATTACCAGTAAAACCATCGAATATACTGATATCTTAAATCCTGAATTAATTATACCAATAGATGGTGCACCAGATGATCCTGCCTCGGTCTCTGATTCAGTGAACATGAATGTAAATTCCTTATCTGATTTGAAAACAAGTGCTGCTGATATTTTTGCTGGACTGAATGAATCCATTGCTGATACGATCAATAGAGGAGAAAATGCTCTGAACAACTCTTTCAATACTATCACTTCATCTGTGACGACTGCTCTTGGAAGTGCTAATGAAGTAGTTGATAATGCAATCAATAAAATCATATCGGGCATCACTAAATCTGGGGGATCTGCTGGTGATAAGTTGACAGGCTTGTCCAGTGATTTAAAGCAAACATCAGGTAAGGTGGGGCTTGTTGCAGTTGATGTGTTGAGGCGATCAATCGTGGTGGTTGAGGATTATTTAGGACAGGGGATCACCTATGTTGGATATGCTTATAGTTCTGCTAAGGAATCACTTCCTTCAGAACTTCAAGATGCACTTAATTTATCTGAAGAGACCGTGATAAAAGTATTGAGGCCAGTTGGAACTGCTTTTCAACAGGTATATTCCATATTTATTTGCTTGTAAAATATAGAATAACACATTAGTGATATGTTTGATGGTCGTGATACTTTTTTCTGTTTCTAATTTTCATACTAGAGATAGATTTTAGGAGGATATCGTGAGAGATTAAGAATGATTAGGAATGGTCAGAACTTAATTATTATGAGTCACCTGCTTCATTGTAGAAATAAACATTGAGATTTTCAAGGTTCTTATGTGCATTGTGATATACAGGTTTCCATTGCTTTAGAGGGATTTGAAGTAAGTCTTGGCTTGGACCCAAATGATCCCCTCATCCCAGCTGTTCTTTTTCTTGGAGTGTCAGCCACTATATGGTATAATCTACCTCTTTTTCTTATTTACTTCATCTTCCCTCTAGTTCACGTTGCCATTGGAAATTAGATAATGACTTTTTCCCCTTCTTTTAGACCTAGGAAGAGTTACATTTTTCATCAGATTTCTGCAGGGTTTCTTATCGGGTATTAAAGTACAGTGGATATGCTGGTGATTTATCTCCCGAGTCAACTTTGGAGCTCCTGTGCAGCAACGGGAATGTTGTACTTATTGATATTAGGCCTGAGGCAAGAGACTGTTAATTTTTTTTGCCTTTTCTTTGTTGGATATTATTTATATGTTTAATTCTCTTTTGTTATCTTCTCTATTAGTTGTAATTTGGTCGAATAGTTTACTTGAGAGCTTTTATCAATTACTACCCTTTCCTTTTCCATCTTTTTTTTTTGCCAATATTATGTTATGGAGAACTATTCTCTATCCGGAGTAACTTGATTTTACTGTTGATTTTTGGGTTTGGCATTATGGCTGTGAAGAATCTCAGGGAAAGGGATGGCATTCCTGATCTTCGACGGGCAGCTAGGTTTCGATATGCTAGTGTAACATTACCTGAGGTTGGTTTACCTCTAACCTTTGTAATTTGAATTTATTTTAATTCGTAACTTTTACTTGGTGATGAAGACTAGGCTATATACAAAAGAAACTGAAAAAGAAAAAACGGATGCACCCCTCAGAATGATTAGCTTCCTTATGTGTTCTTAAGTAACTTATTTGAATTTTCAGGTTGACAGTTCTCTGAAAAAGTTGCTGAAGACAGGAAGAGACTTTGAGGACACGTTGCTTGCTGCTGTTATTCGCAACCTGAAAATTGTGAAAGTATGTGAACTTAACATATGTTCTTTTATATTTATATCCTTCTAGTCTACAAGCAGAAGCTAATATAATTTATTCCTCCAATGCCTTGTTTTTTCCCGAAGTTGTGGAAGGAGTGTAGATGGTGCTGGTTAGGATATATTATACGGTAGAGCTTTGTAATCACTTAAACTAATGCTTAATATCTTGCAAGTCCTTCCCTCTTCGTGTTTTTATCGACTGCTGCAGCCAAAGTAACTCTTTGTCTTGTAAATCATAAATATGATGTTCAAGATGTATCTTGACAAAAATTCACTTTTGAAGTTAGCAGCATTATCTTTTGATGATACTTTTAGGATTGTGCTACTTTGATCGGAGTTTGGCAGGGCTTAGTCTCTTTAACTGTTGTTTAGTTGTAAAGATGTTTTGGATATTTTAATTGTTTGTTTAAGTTTCACAAGATTTAGAAGTGATGTCTTAATTACTTTTATTACCTTTCCTATAGGACAGGTCCAAGATTTTGATTATGGATGCTGATGGAACTCGTTCCAAGGGTGTTGCGAGATCATTGAGAAAGCTTGGAACTAAGGCAAGTATGACTGAAGCTGATAAATAATATATATTTGCCAATTGTGTAATACCCATTGTAGATTAATACTTCTATTACTGATGGGAGAAACAGATAATAGTAGCAAAGTTCGCACACTTCAAGAATAATGAATTGTTGGAAAAGTTATAATAAATTTGGGGTTCCTATAGGTAGTTTTAATGTGTATAGGTGAGTACCAGTTTGCTCTAAACTTAGTGTGGAAAATATCCCGTGTGAATGGAAATGGTTCTTTTGTATTCAAAATGTGGTTCAAAACTGGTTCTATGCCATTTCTATCCGTAGTTGTTATTAACTAGATTCAGTTTTTGTATCCCAACTACAATTATTAAAACAATGAGAAATTGGAGATCTAATAATCTTAGTCTTTTGAAATGCATTGACCTTTATTTCTTTTCTCTTAAGATTATAGTAATTTTTTGTATAACATGCCAATTGACTGAACATGAAAATGCGAAAATATATTGTTTTTAGTAGTAAATTTACAATTTTCTTTACTTATTTTTCTTTTGTAAGCTGACATTAGCATTTAATACGTAACTAAGTTTGGATTTCTCAGTGATAGGACATTTAATCATTCAGTGTGTAAGTTCTGAGAGGGAAAAGCTATGGCTTATATTTTAGTGTAGATGGTTCATATTTTGGTTGCCTTTACTAGTTGAATAAATGCCACATGATTCCTAGGAAATTGAATTTGAATTGCTATAAGATTAAGGTTAGAAATGCATTAATGAAGCTTTTTCACATTACATGCATTGATACTTCACTCAATATTTTTTTTTCCCCGAAATTCGTTATCAAATAATTTAATGATAATTTTAATATCATCTTATGTACGATAGAGTCCATATCTGGTCAAAGGTGGCTTTCGCTCTTGGGTAGAAGAGGGTTTCCGTGTTAAAGAGCTAAAAACCGAGACAATGCTTGTGATACTCAGTGAGGTACATAACGAATTCTTGACAGCTCTTCTCTGTTGCAGAAAAGTTTCTTGAGTAATTTTATTGGTCTTTATCAACTTTTTTCACATTATATGGGAGAATGCCAGTGGTTTAAACTTCTTTTTGGGATCTCTGGATTGAAATGGTCTTCTACTCTATTCTACCAAAAATAATGGGAAGGATTGGTTCGATAGATTTTTCAGATTGAGCAAAACTGTTGTGCATGAGCTGTCTTGATCCCTTATGTTTTTCTCTTGTTCTGAGTTTTTTTGTAGAACTTTTAATTATTTGACGAAAATATAAGCTAAATTATTTTCTTCTGAAAGTAATTTGTATTGAAGTTTGATTGAACTATTTTTGAGTTGTCTTTGGTAGTTGCATCTAGCTGAAGCAACACATTGTAAATGATGACATTGTACCTTGTAAATCATTTGAGACAATTAATCTACTGATAACAATAAAGGCTTTGTGATTTGACACACAGATATGATTCATATGAATAATCACTTCTTGACTTAGATTTTTCATTACTATTAAGGGGATCATATTGAAAAAATAAAAAAGAGTGTTCTGGTTAACTTAATAAACGTATTATGAAGTGTAATGTGTGCAACTATTAGGATCATAGTGCAACATCTCATAATTTAGACTTTAGCAAGCTTATGGAATTTGATATTTTGCCCCAGTTTGACTCCCTTTAAAACAATACAATTTATTTCTCATACTCATTTTCAACCACACAATCACACAATAAAATATTTTGCATGTAAACTCGAAACTTTTTCTTATTTGTTAACCACACATTCTCCAAAAAATGACTATTCAAAATATTATTTTTACACAATAATGGCCATCAAATAGGGGCTTTATAACTTTCCGTAATGTTTCAATAAGCAGCCTGACTTGAGTATTTGGTGAGGGTGTGTGATTTATTATGATACTTTAAAGAATTAATGGAAAAGTCAGAATCAATTATAGAAAATATTTCTCAATCAAACTGAAGTCTTCAGTTTGGGATATGATTAAACTGAACAAGATTTTCTCGTCTATTCTTTAGTGGATTCTCACCTGGTGCACTTCAGTAACAACTGAACTCAACAGAACCAAATGAAACGAAACGTTGTACGGAAATCATGTGGTAGACTAACAGTCATTGATAATTACTGTTTCCTATTGCTTTTCTTATTGATATTAATTTTTTTTAATGATATATTTCTCTTAATCTTACATTGGAATTTCGTTGACATTCTAATGCGGACCTGGGTTTTTAACAGGAAGCTGAAGCAATTCTGGAGGACATCAAACCAACTCCGTTAAAACTCCTTGGATATGGAGTGGTTAGACTTTTTACTAATGTTGGTGTTTCATAATTTCATTCAATTGAACAATGTCCGACATCTGATGATTAGACTGAATGAAAGTTCAAATTTCTTCCAAACATGGGGCAAGTTTCCATTTAGGCTGCTTCCACTAGCCACTAGGTGGCCTTGGAAAGATACATTTGATTACCTCTATGCCAAATTAAATGTTTCATTTCCTAGTGGGACTATTAGTAGTAGGAATAATGATAATAATGCAGTTACCATAGAGGATTCCTTTGTTCCAAAGAGTGACTGTTTCATGGATCTAGGTTCCATTATTAACAATGAGGGAATGAGGAGTACGCAATACATAAGTTCTGCTCTTAATGAAAGATTTCTACTTTGCTACTTCTTCCACAATGAAGTTGAAAGACATGTGGCCTGCCACCCAATTTTATATGTTACTCATCAAGGTATAAATGTGGAACTGCAAAAGATTTACATATCCCTGTGCGATGCTGTTAAAATAATCAATCCAAGATAAGCTAAAATATTAATTTGGGGATGGAACAGTAATATATCTAGTGATAATTAAATTTATCTGATATTCATTGAAATTATCTCGATAAAGAGTGTGAGTTTTAATCTCAGATTGTTTGATGTACTAAATTGTGGTTCACTAAGATACTGGCAATTGGATGCAACCGTATCATATATTGTTACTAAATCTACGCACATTCCAAAGCTTAAAATTCTATTTTCATAATAACCGGTTGACTTGAGTTCTGTATGGACAGGGTTTTTTTGCTGCAGCTTATGCATTAATAGGTAACTTTATTATGTTCTCTCTCATCTATTTATCTTTGAGAGCACTTGAGAATATCCATTATGACTTATGAGCCACGAAGATCATTGGGCAAAACCAAATTCACAATTATTTTCTCATAGCCTTGATTTATTTATTTGTATTTGGGGTTAATAAGGCTTGAAAGTATTTAGTGAAATTTATTTATAGTTCACAGCAAAGTTTTCTGCATGTTAACTTGTATTCAACGTCTTCTGGGATCCTTTTGGACAGGACATCCAGAAACTTTTACTATGAACTCTAAATACTAATGTTATGATATTTTGGTTGGGATTCCTATAGATGTATGAAGTAGTGGCCTAAGTTTGTCTTTTTCTGGAGGACCATGATGTGACAGTGGCACGGAGATAAAATGTGCAGTCCTTCAAATCATTTTGTTCTTCCTCTCTTTAATTTTTTCTGAGAATTTCTCGAAGTGTAATTTGTTGCCCATTGGTTTAGTTCAAACTTCTGTTTGTTTTGGTTCTACTGATACAAAATACCAAGTGTTTTCATCTTTGAAGTTTCTTAGATAGCATGTTCTCATATTCTTTCAGTGTATGGACCAAAAGTGTATTCTTTATGCTTTTTTCTCCCAACCAACCAACAAACTGAATGAATATAATCTTATGGCAGAGTGGGAGAAGTCGCTGCAATTCATTGGTGTTGTTGGCCTTGGCCAGGTGATTATTCACTCGTCTTGTCTAGGATAAAAATCTTCAGTTTCCTATCTCTGAAAAATGTCTTATCTTGACATTCATTTTGCTCAAATTTATTGTTACTCGATGAGGCTAGTTTATAGCACTTTGAATTTCATAGATGTTGTTTTGGATGTGGAAACATGGTCATAATCGGGAAATATTTTGTTACATGCTGATTCAATTTGACATTAGCTGATGAGAACGTGCAAAGATTAACTATCACGTTCCTAATGAAGGATCTAAATTATTATACTATCTTTGTTTCTTGAACACTTGATAATATTGTTCGAAGTGCAGGATCGTTTTGGAATTTTTTAAATTTGTTTGATATCTGAGTTTGGCGTAGTGTAGAACTGACAGTTGATCTTGTCCTGTGTCCTTTTGATCAATTTATCGTAATGTTATTTGTTGGTCAGATTTTTGTCTGAGCCCATTCGCGGAAATATAATATTTTGATCCAATAATTTAGTTTTGACAATTTACTCCGATGCAAAACGTGAACTATAATTTGACGAAAATGCTAATTGATTGTGGAACCCTTTTCTTTATCATTAGAACCTGTAATTTGTCTTCCTTGCTAAGGCTTCATGCTAGGTTCATATTTCTGAAGTACCTGTACCGTTTCAAATCAAAAAAAAGAAGAGGAAATTATCTTGCATCTTGCTTGAAATTGCAAATTTCCAGTTGACTACTGCCCTCATTTTTTCACTCTAACCATTGTCAGACTGTATATCGACGAGTGGCTTCTTATGAGACTGCACAAGATGTTCGACGGGACATGAGGTAAGAGTTTAATTTGTAATTTATAAGCAAACAATTATGTTGCGTCATGTTTGTATGTATTAGTATTCTTATTGATATATGTTATGAAACGGGAAAATATAAAGACAGCAAGTGATGCTATATATGAACAAACTTTGCGGGGGAATACAGAAAGCAAAACTAATAACCCAAAATACACCTGCCATGCCTGACAATTCAACAGTCCTTTATGTAAGTGCATGCATAAATTTATAATCACCATCCTCTTCTTCAACAGCATCTCTTTAAAACATCTATTTCTCCCTGTTTATATATTATATACACACACATATATGGGCGTGCAGGTGTGTAGGTATGTATTCATCATCTTAATCCTCTTCTTCAAAAGCCCCTGCAAGCCACGTCTTCCTCCTCTATACATAAATGTGCAGTTATTTTCTTCGAACAATATTTTTTCTTGACTTAATCAGAGGACCTAACACGTTTCTTAGGAGGGCTACTTGGATTCTATATGATTGTCATCTATTTTTATCCTTTTTATTTAAACATATCAGAGCCTTTTTCTCTTCACTGATGATTCCCTTCCTCTGCTCGACGGAATCAAGTTGGTTGAGCATGGGTGGAGTCGAGCTAAGGCCTCCAAGGCACTTGACCCTTGTTGAATTTACTGTCAAAGCGCTGAAGTTAATCTTTTTAGTATTTCCCATTCTTTTTGACTATTTGTTTAAGAGTTCTGTTCGATGTAAACTAATGTTGTTTTTGGTCTTCCACTTTCAGTCTAGTCCTAGCTCCTGTTCGACGAGGAGTTGAGACAATTTTATTGGCTGCTGGCAAGCTAGAAACAAACCGTAATGGACTACCCACCTCTCCTTCGTCAGCTGATGTCCAAAGCAGGGTGTTGCAAGCTGCAGCAAAGCATGAATCTCAACCGTCTGATAGCGAAGAAGTGCAAGACTCATCTCAAGTAGCAGTTTCTGGCAATGAGAAAGTAGATTTATCTGAAGCATAGAACTTAGAATTACTATGCACCTTATTATCATTCCTTGTTTCACTGTCATATTTCATAATCAATAGGAATTCGATGATGCCAAGCAAGTTGAAATTTCTCGTTGTAGCCTTAATTTTTAGAATTATGTTTCATTTCCCTGATAATTATGTGATGCCGATAACAAGAAATACTAGTAATACTGAAATTCTTGTTTGTCCATGACCTGGAGATAAAATACATACATTTGGACATTCGATGGGTTATACATAAACCCTTGTTGGGCAATCTATTAATCTTCGCGAGGGAAAAAAAATTCTTACCAAAACAGAGATGAACATGGGCAAAGTGAAAGTAACTTAGGTCTTTTGTTTCTAATAAATAATTACCTCCACTATATAAGGCAATGTGAACAAAACACGCACAGAAAATATATGCTGCCACATCATGCCAAGTCCAAAGACAAATTAAAATTTCAAGATCTGAAGTCTTGCTACAAAGCTTTCTTTTTCATTACAAGTCTTTACCGTTTTTGTTTTTTTGTTTTTTTTTTCAGCAAATCTTTTTGTTTACAGTTTATTGTCCAGTATATAAGAAGGAACTACTCAGATAAATAATCTTCAGCTCCACTGAAGTGATCATCAGCATCAGTATGGTGCACACCATTCCCATCCACGCCGAATCTTCCCTTTGAAGGTACATAATCCTGCTAATAAGCATGTCATGAGACGATATTGACATAATAGCTAAACTAACGAACATAATGGAAGAATCAAGAGTAACATCAAACATACCTCAGCATCTTTCAATTCTCTGGCAGAAAGAGTGGATCTGTTCCTAACTGTCACCCTTTCAGGCACAGGAAATTGTTCAACTTCGTCACTTGATTTTCCTTCCGCCGCCCTCTTTTTTCTTAACATGAGCTTTGTCGGAACAGGCTACATTAAGTTCGATGTGAATTAGAACAAAGAGCCATCCCCTACAGAATTTTACAAGCTAAATATTAGAAACTTACCAGGTATTTGGCTTCTGAATCGCCTAATGCCAGGAGATATGTAATAGGGTCATCTGCATCATCACCTCGAACCTGTGGAACCATTATCAAGATACGATATGCGAACAGCTGCAGTAAAAGACATTTGAAACTGACAATAAGCTACATTACGTACATCCCAGTGATACTCTCGGACCCATGAATAAGCAATATCTTCGTTCTCATCATCCATATCCTTCTTCAGCTGTAAACATTCACACCAAATTAGCTAAAAGAAAAACACATCGCTATGTCAATAAAATATTTAGAACATTTTTCACTTTTTAAAATTCCTTACCTCACCAATTGATGGCACCATGTATGACAAAAATTTATCAGGTCGGTCTGTACTTGAGCTTGAAGCCATAAAACTTTTCATAATTGCCTGTACAGTAACAGTGTATGGATAAATTAAAATTCTAGTGTTAATCCTATATACTCCAATCTTAGCTTGTCAAAGAACATCCCTCATAGAATTTTAAGTATCTACCAATAAAACTATCTGAACAAACTCTTCCCTTAGCATCTAAAGAAATTACAATTGAGAAAACCGGTCATCTAGAAATAAAAACTAGGCTTGCAAAGGAGATGATCAGTATCAAATATTTCAATTATATAGGATTCAGATATCAAGAGTCCGTCAAAACTTGAGACGGAGGGGGGGGGGGGGGGGGG
>CAIGRO010179860.1:0-10965 GCA_903798355.1 Fraxinus baroniana
TCTGCCCAAACCTTAGCGGGCCGGGCCGAGCCCGAGCCAGATCGGATTTTATTTTATTTTTATGTCAAATCTACATTTTTTACTTAAAAAACTTAAAACTTTTACCATTTTTACATGTTATAAATTAAATAAAAAAAGCTCAGGTCTATCTTGAGTTTTTTGTGCCGAGCTTTTTTTTGGCCCGAGCCGAGCTTTTTTTTGGCCCGAGCCGAGCCCAACAAAAAAAAATAGGCTCGGCCCGAGCCTCGGCTCGTTGTAACCGAGCCCGAGCCGGGCCCGGCTCGAGCTTTTTCCGAGTCGTCCGAGCCGGCGAGCTTTTTTGCCACCTTTACTCGGGAACTCGTCCAGTTCAACCGAAAATTGGCGAACCAGCCACTATAATTTCCAGGTTCTACGATATATTTTGTTAAAAAATTTAAAGTAGGATGAAGATGTTAGAGTGAATAGTTTCTCACACAAAAACACTCAATAATGGAAGAATAAAGCTGATATTTTANTCCAGTTCAACCGAAAATTGGCGAACCAGCCACTATAATTTCCAGGTTCTACGATATATTTTGTTAAAAAATTTAAAGTAGGATGAAGATGTTAGAGTGAATAGTTTCTCACACAAAAACACTCAATAATGGAAGAATAAAGCTGATATTTTATTGAATGAACAAACTGTGGCTTTATATAGCCTTACAAACGTGCAACCTCATGGCCTAATTATGTGGTGAAGTTGTTTTAGAATAATTCAAAGTGTATCCTAAGTCCTAATAACTAGGACGTTATCAACATAAAGTAATACACCACTAACTAATTATGCTAAGTCCTAAAGACTTAGTCAACAAGTAAATTAAAGCTCCAAAAAATCCTCCCTTAAAACTGTATTGTGTAAAGCAATCAGTTTACCTACTAAGCATCCTGCATAATCCAAGCAAGCTTCTGACCTTCCCAAAATCATCAAACTTCAATGTTTCGTCATGACATCTGCTACTTGATTCTGTGAACTGCAATACACTAATCCACCACATTATATTTGCAAAGATCACGAAGGAAATGGAATCTAACATCTATATGCTTGCTCCTTTGGTGTATGACAGGATTTTTTGACAACTTTATAGAACTATTGTCACAAAAAATCATAGTGGACTATTTGAAAAAGTCGCTAATTCTTCACCATTCACAATATCACTTCTATAACAAATTCCTAACTCCACTGTGCTTTTCAAGTACCTCAGAACCCTCTTGATATCTTGCAATGTAGCTCTGTTGGATTCTCCATATATCGGCTAATCACACTTACCACAAACATAAGATCTGGCCTTGTCAACATCAAATACATCAAACTGCTTACCATTTGTTTGCACTGAGTTACATCCACACGAGCTACTCCTTCATCTCTTGAAAGCTTGAAGCCTGGCACAATAGGATTTTGTACTGAGTAGGAGTTATTCATACCAAATTTCGACATTCGTGTACGCAGGTCGCGCCCGCACACAAGTTCAAGGCTCGAAGGCCAAGTCGGTCCAAGATTTGCACCACCCCTGCGGGCGCTTAGGCCATGGAGGAGTCTCTATGCAACAAATGGTTACACCTTACAAATTGTTAACCATCTATAAATTGGTTCACAAACTCATTGCTATCCTATGTGGGATAACTATTTAAGTTTTCTCATTTTGCCACAATTCTTTTTCTTTGTCCAATGTGAGATGGCACTATTTATAGTCCCCATATATTTCTACTTTTCCATTTCTAACCAATGTGGGATTGTAATCCCTTTTTAAGGCTCCCCTTCAAATTCCAACTTTCAATCAATGTGGGATTAATTTCACTTACACAAATGAAAATCCATTTGCCAAATAATCTATTTACCAAATATTTTCCAACAAATTTCCCATCCCCAACCAACTAATGCAATTTCACATACACAAGTGAAAATCTATTTGCCAATAATATATTTTCCAACACTTCTTGGGAATAGGTTCCCTGTGTTGTTTCCCAACTAGACAGTGTTCACATAGCTTTACCGGAGCTTGGATGGGAGGTAGACCCTCCACCATCTTTTTGTCAGTTAGAGTTCTCAACCCTTTGTAGCTGAGATAACCAAAGCGATAGTGCCATAGCCGAGCCTCATCGTTACTGGTGGCTTTGAAACAAGCTGAATCTCTCGCTATAAGTGTAGCTAGTATAAAAAACATTCGGTTAGCTGTCATGGCAGTTTGAGTTATTAACCTCGGCTAGGATGAAATATCTTGCACATTCCCTAATGAATTAGTATGGCCAACCCCTTCTCTTGCATTTGCCTTATGCTCAATAAATTGTTTTTGAGCTCAGTTGTCCCCATGTACACAGGTTCATTTTCATAATTACACTTACACAAGCACAATTTTTACAAATGTGCAACCCAATATATAACCACCTCATTTTAATTCTTAGTTTAACTGTTGCCTGTTAGGGAGGGCCACACAAATTTATTTGAATTCTGTCTTCAACAGGTCGGAGGCATCAATGCACCACATTTCCACCCCAAAGCCACAGAAATCGCATACATTGTGCAAGGAAGAGTTTATTCCGGTTTTGTGGATTCGCCGAATAGGGTTTTGCCAAAATTATTGAACAAGGAGAGGTGATAGTGTTTCATAGAGGTCTAGTGCTTTTCGAGATGAATGTTGGAAAATCTTTTGCAACAATCTTCGGAAGTGTCAACAGCCAAAATCCTGGAACACACAAAATTCCAAATATTATTTTTGGTTCTGGAATCAATGATGAGATTCTGGAAAAGGCTTTTGGATTAAGTCTTGAGCAAATTTCAGTTATGAGAAGGAAATTAATCTTTCCCAAGAAACAAAGCATATATTGATTTTGAAGGCTAAATAATATTGATTTTGAAGAAGGTAAAATTCTTGGGGACAGTTTAATATGTTTTCTTGTAGTTTTATGCATTCTTTAGTAACTGAAATTTTGCTATACCAAATGGCTAGAGGCAATAATTTATGATCTATGGTTGTCACCTTCTTTGAGATTAGAGATGGTATAGTACTCTGTTTTGTGAGAGAACATCTGGAACTATGATTAATCGAATTCTGCAACTAACACCCTCCAATCTTCCATACTTCAATTTTTTAAGGAAATGATTTTGTTCAAAAGGGTGATCCAAACATGGCCTAAGAGCATTGTTACACCTCGCGATATAAGGCTCCAGAAATCCTACATGGCAAGCAAGCTTAGGACCCTACACCCTGTGTCAATCTGCCACAAATGCAGTTTGACCAAACTCGTGGACAGGCTAAGCTGATGTGCGAAGGACGAATCCATTGAATTGTGTCAAGCCCCGTGTGTCTGCATCACAAGGGAACCGAATAAAGGAGCTCGACACAAAATCTTCTTGACAATCCATAGTATGTGATTGATGAAACATCGTCGTCGTTCCCAGCTACATGGGTCAAGTCCAAAGCTGCAAACTAGGCATTATAAATAATAAAACGGTACTAGCATTTAATGCACATGATTGATTGATGGCAATGACAAGAGATCCCAGCTGTCAGGATGAGGCCATGTGTCGCCTCATCTAACGATTCTTAATCGTGTTCTTCTACTATAAAAGCTCACAGTTAACATAATGAAAGTTTAAACTCTTAACTTACAACTTTACTCGTTTATTATTCTCAATACTTATCCTAAGGTCGACTCCCTTTTTACATTGGAGGCTCGCATCTAAAACCCTTCCACACTCATATATTGATTTTCCCAACTGATTTGACCGTTGAATTGCGCACGGCCAACTCCACCGCCACTGGAGGAAGCCACTTGTGATTAACGGCTTGTCCAAGTGTGCAGAAATCTGACTTGTGTGTATAGAGAGGCCTTGTGATCGGAGGTACACAATTTGAGGTCAACAAGCATGTTTATCTAAGATTTTAAGCTACTTATTTACTAGTTTATTGCATTTACTACAAAACACGCTTTCTCAACTAAGACCCATTGTGAAGTTTACTCTCACACTGATCAATTTTAGAAAGTCCTATAATTATGTTTAATTTGTTCGACATCGCTTTCAAGGTATCAAAAGTAAGATGACCAAATTTGTTATTTTACTACTTTTAGAATATGTTACATTAGTATAAAGGAAGCATGAAACCGAGAACATGAACCTCCAATAGATGTACATCATCTAAACTATAAAAAAGAAAAAAAGAGTTCCAACTAACTATTAATAATTTTTAGTCCTGATAGAAATATTTTTGCATGAACAAATGTCTAAACTTTCTTTCCACGTGTTACTAATATCTCATTTAATTATTTTGAACATACAAGATAAAATATAAGGGAGGAAAAATATAGGCTTTAAAATTTCCCATTAGTAACTATACTAATTTCCACAATGTTTTCCAATGATCAGTACTTTCCGTAATATTTATGATTAGTCCCGTCACTGAACTTGTGTAGCATGACAAAAATTAACTAACGATCATAAGTGCCATAACTCCTCATAACGAGTGATGGATGGTGTATCGATTTCGTAAATTAGATGGCTAGTTAGAGTTCAGTCGCTAATTATAACCATTGTGAAAAGTATACTTGTCATCGATACGTTTTACTTTCAAAATTACATATAATTCATAACACAACTGTAAAAAATTCACTTAAAATCAAACTCTATATTGAAAATATAGTTGCTCTTTTTCTTACATATAAGTACATACATGTATATCATGTATCTGTCATTGCTTTTCTAATAAGATTATGCTTTCATTTGCCTGCACTGCAACACAAAGGCACCATCCATGTGCTTTCTAGGCGTGGACTCGGCCGCACCTGGCCATGTCAAGACATCATATGCTTTCACGGCCATCGGAATAGCCCTTGACACGTCGGAAATGGGGAGCAAACAGTTGGCCAGAAGTGTGTCACTTGTTGCAGTAAAATAGCTATCCCAGTAATATTGTGGAGGAGGGATTTTATTCACTACATCTAGATTGATCTCAAAAAGATCTCGTTCTTCTTCTTCGATTTCGACTTCAACAAATGTTTTTATATTTCTGCCTGTTTCATATTGTTTTTCACCATTCTTAGCACCTAAATCCATGCTGAAAATCTGTCGCATACAATCCATGAACTAGCTAGCTAGTTATTTATATATGGTGCTGATTATAGGGTTGGTGGAAGGTGGAAGGTGGGAAGTAGGAGATTTTTTCAACAAATTTACAACTATCTAAGTGGAAATCTTGAGAAGCTGTAATTTTCAAAGCAATATATTTTCTAGTTTTGGCAGCTCTTCCAAACTCAACTAAAATAATAACACAATCTATGTACAACTTAGAACCATAAGAGTCTAAATATAAACATTAATTAATATTTAATTAAAACTGAAGTTATAATTAAATTCACAGATTCTGATTAATTTCTTGAACTGCAATCAACTAATCTTACCGAAACTAAAATATGAAATTTTATATTTATGAATGAAAACCAGCGAATTCTCTCCCAATCCAGGAAACACATATATATACACACACACAGATTATGTGTGTGTGTGTGTGTGTGTGTGTATATATTCGGTTTTTGGAAACATTAATTTATTGTAATATATGAGAGAAAATTAAACATGCACACACAAGTCACAACTCAAATTAATTATTTTATTCCCATTAACAAAAATGTCAAAGAAATATGGTAGGTAGGTAAAATTTTTCCAAACCAAAAATTCGTCTTGATGATTGCGTGCATAGAATGAAGAAAGGCTGATTTTTTATTTTTTTATTTTTTAAAAAAAAAGGCTGATTAAGTTCACTCTTCCATAATCTATTTTCTCCTTGGAGAATTCCCTTCAATTCTACATTTATTTGACATGGTTGATTGAATGGAAATATCCAATATTGATATACTATTTCCAAGTTGATAGTTAAGAGGATATTATCATTTGAACTCTAACTTATTATGAGCTATTTATTCATGCTACTTGTGCATTTTTTTTTACAAATAGTTTGACGAATGCTAAAGTGGCATGCGTTTTTGCCCTTAATTTGAATTTCACTTATTCAAATCAGAAAAAGATGGACAGGCTCAACGATATGCTGAATTTCCAGGTACTGATTTGGCAGTTTTTGGTGGGCAATTTTTTGTTTAAATTTCCTTTAACTGCCAATCAAAAACTGTCAAGTGTGTGTATTAAAATCCCTGTTATTCACCCTGTTTGTGTAGCATCTCTCTTCAAACTATGGGCTAACCGCATACCAACTCAGCATGGTTTTTTAAAGCCCACAAAAATGGCAGAAGATCAAAATTAAACCTATCCCTAGAAATTGACTGAAATTTTGAAGGAGAAAATCAAATATCGGACAGAATGAAATGCCGAGAAGAAAGCCAGGACATGTAAGAAACATTGAAGAACCAAGATATTCCCAAGATCGAAGAAATTTTCACTCAATAAGCTCAGACTCTTCGAAAGAATGCTGAGGTTCTTCCCAATAAATTCTCAGATTCTCCTACCAAAACAGTCAATAATAGAGGAAGAATACAGCAAAAGAAACAGAGAAAGCAAATCACCGAGACACATCACTTAGAGAACAAGGATTACGAATGTTGAATAGGTTTTGCAGTAAATTAATTTGTGATCGCGATATTTTGAACTAGAATATTATATTTATATTTCAATAACTTGTTTTTATTAAGTTTGAGCTCAAGGCCCTGTTTGGAATGGATTAAAATTAGATTTTAATCTAAATCAAAGTCAAATAATCAATATTAACCACATCTTTTATGGATCCAACAATTTTTCAACCACACATTTCAAAAAGTTTTATCATAATCTACTAAAAATTCAATTTTAATCCGCACCAAATAGCTTATAAGTTTGTTTATAGATCGATTTGGCATTGCAAATTGAGTGCTTAAGTAGTTAGGAACGGAAATGTTCAATTTATATTTTGATATAAATTTTGTTATCCATAATTGGTAAATAAGACGAACACTTTATTTTATAAGACTAATTTAATTTATTAAAGTTCATCTTTGACTTGGTATTAAGCTAAAATTCAATTTGTAATATTAATCCCAAAAATTTCATATCACTTGAGTGTTGTATGTATGACCTTATTGTTGAGAAGGTAATAGACTTCGACTTCTAACTTGTCAATTCGGTGAAAGATTAGGTAAATTTTTTTTGTACAAATAAATTTTTCCTTTCAGTATTATAAATAGATAAATATATATTGAGGTTCAATTAAGATTTTTTTGTTATTGTGCCTGCGCATAAAATTCTTTTAACTCTGAGTTCTTGGAGAACACTCGAGAAGATAAAAGAAAAAAGTATTTTTGTAAAGTATGATACAAGAGTAATTCCTAAAATACATATACGTTTATTATTCCAACAAAATATGAGCAAATAGATGAAGATCTCAAGATCATAAGATTGTAAACATGAAATAGACTTTTGAAGGTAAACAAACATTGAAAAATGAACACAAACATATCTATATAATGTGCACACTAATGTTTTTAAGAAACAAATATATTTAAGACTTCTTTCGGTATTACCGTGCTTCTAAGAGAATCGTCTTTTCTTGTGTTAAAGAAAGAATAATTAATTATGAGAATAATCGGTTAAATATTTGATAATTTTTTTACAAGTGTTTTATATGTCAAAATTAACGTTTGAGCGTTTGGTAAACAAAAGTGATTTATTGTTATGTATGTATACAATTACTACAATGGACATTGATTGTAATGATGTCTTTTTAACAAATTTTTTATTATTGATAGTATTATAAAATTTATATTAATTTTATCATATATTATCAAATATTTTTGAGATAATGCGTTCACTAGTGTGTCCACGCAATTAAAAAAGTATTTTCCTTGGTTTGAGGAAAATAAAAACTTGCTCCCCTAAAAAAAAATGAGGGATATGTTTGTGTTCATTTTTCAAAAATTGGAAAATATTTTCAATGGAAAAAAATAGTAATCAAACACTTTAAAGTAGGAATTTGGATAAAAAAAAAATAAAAAAAAAATTGACATTTTTCATGAAAAATAAACACAATCAAACACACACTAATATCTATTAATCTAGATTTATGAAATTATAAAATAAAAGCATAGTCCATATACTTAAAAAAATATACAATAAAGTTTTAATTATAAAGGATGCAGTATTCTTGAAATATCAATAAACCTAAGATGGAAAAAGAATTAATTCAATAAACTATGATTAAAATTGATATTTTAATTATAGATAAATGGAAAAGTTAAAAAGGGATAGGTGTGAAGTTACATTTTTTCTGGTTTTTTTAAAAACTAGTTTTGGCCCGTGCAATGCACGGGTTTTGTTATTTTTAAGGTTATGTTAGCGTTGTATATATACATTCAATGAAGTTAGCAAAATGAATTTTATTTAACAAAGTAAACATACATATGATACATTGTTTGATGATTCTTTTGTCGATTTATACTAAAGTAAATTAATAGAATGGAGTGTGTAACATGATAACCTTCTTCTCAAAAATATGCTAGCACTCCATACCATCAAAACATCATAAAATGTAAAACACATTAAAGTGAATTAACAAAATCAGTTGTAACATGACATTTTGCAATATCACCAAGGGTTTACTGTTATAAACAGGATTCAAAATTCTACTAATTGGTACAATAAACCCGTTGAGTTCCCTAGTAGACTCATAGCATTTCACTACACTCATAGCATTTCACTACCATATATTGATGAAATGTCTTTTTCAACCATATCTTCTACACTCTACCACCAAATCCAAAATTAGATCTAAGTTGATGGAAGAATGCTACACCAATAAACGTAAATGAATGAGTTTCTAGAAAGAAATGAGCTTATTTCATTGGCTATAAGGAAGTCAAAAATAAAAAATAAAAATAAAAAAAATAATCAAGAAACAAGTGCTAAGCATGGCATCTCAGCTGGTATTGCACACAACACTGAAATCAGTGGTCTATCGAAAAAGGGAAAATATTGAACTTGCAGATTTTTTCCTAAGCAACCGTTCAAAGGTAAAGGGAGCTGCAAAAGAATACAAAGGTATAGGAAGGTGATGAGATATCATTGTGTCCACTCACATTTCACTAAATGTTATCGTTCTCAACCTGATTTTTGTGGAAATTTTCAGTCATCATCATAAGCTAAGTTTCTTGTAAATGATAAGAAATGGTCATACTTATGAAACCTAATGCCATTTTTTTCACATACATTCAATCAAAAGTATTAACATAATATTAGAAACTGAATTCCAACTGCCTGCCATGGTTTTGTTTTGGTAAAGGAGAAATGACATTCTTTGAAATTTTATTCTCTTAAAAGAGGAGAAGAAAAACAGATAAAGAGGAGAAAAAAATATAAAAGAATACCCATATATAATTTCTGGTCCAATGATTCTTCAACTCACTATCATCAAGTTTTCGGATGTGAGCAAGAGAAAAATAAATTACCAAATCGACTGGACAAACTCATGTATGCAAAGAAGGTTAATCAATTTGAAGATGAATACAGCGACTTGCATCATATTTAATGTCTTCGTAATTACTGTAGTCAATATGCCAAAGGTTCCTTAATACAATAACAAATGTCATAAATCCCATTAACAAGGTTGCACGGACCCATTAGAGCGGCTAGCATTAAGGATTGATGGGAGATATGTACGTTGTATTAGGACAATTAAATGAACTTAATTTGATGAGATAAATTTTCAGATATTGTTACCTATAAAGTACTGTTATGAAACATCTAAGAAACATGAAGAAATCAAGCAAACTTCAACTTGGATATAGCAGAGTAATGCTATTCATCCCCACTGGGGTTACAAACACAATTTATGTGGCATTAATGTGGTATTAAATGATATGTGAAATTAAATAAATAATTTAATTTCACATTTCATTTAACCTATCACTTAGAGTCACCTAAACTGTATTTATAACCCCACTGGGGATGAATAAAATTACTCATAAAACAGTTTCCAAACAAAAGTTAGGGGCATAAAGGTACATGAATAACATGCTAGTGTAAATACATCTTTCCTGCAAATTGGGCAAAATCCATGTCTAATATCCAGGTATCAATGCAAGGTAGGTGAAACATTTTATGGCATGCCATGAGATATTCTTTGCAATCAATTCAACTAATTAATAAAGGAATCATCATTATTCATGATTAATAGTACCCGAAGACACACTGAAGAAGAAAGACCCTCCCAGAAACATCAACATTTCGTCTTTTCCAATTGTAATCTTTGGGATCGTTTCGACTATATCTCCATCCAAACCATTTGCCCCACTCATGTCAAAAACATTATGGACCTCCTCAAATTTTGTTGTTTCCATAGCTTCCATCTGATTCAAGATGAAGCAAATTGTTCAGAAACTCGAACATAATTTCTGTTTAATCCCTATATTTTGTCAATCAAATAGAATCGTACTTAATGTTGCATAGCAGTAAGCATAGCCAGACCAATGCATTCATGGACAAGTCTACTGATTAAAAGGTTAGCAATCACATGAAAGTTCAAATGGGCTATCACCGTTTTTTAGTGATCTATCACCGTTTTTTTCACGTGTTCTTCAATCTTGCATTGTAATGACCCAACCTCTGTGCTCCAAGTCATTAGATACAAGCAAGAAAGTTCAAATGGGCTACTGATCTAGAGGAAACAAAGCAAAAAATCAAACCTCCAAATAACAAGCAGAACCGGGAGAACTATTAATATAAGCACTCCATGGCCGGTCCTTCAAAATTGGGTCTTTGCAGCAAATCTCATCACACTTGTCCAGACCTGAATATCCATATGGTCATTTGTTCTAAAATGATTACCAATTGCTAATTCTTTAAGAATCATCACGGTGATGATTTTGTGACTGTGGGTGGATATGATTTGTTAAAATGTTCGACAAAAGGATATAACCACGGGAGCAAATAAATCAAGTAAAAGACGTCCAATATGCAAATCAAATATATAA
>CAIGRO010179867.1:0-10500 GCA_903798355.1 Fraxinus baroniana
TAAAATAATTATTTCTAAATCTACCCCCTTAAAATAATTTGTATCCACCCATGGAAATTAGCTTCAAAATTACATTCATTTTCCTTCATCTTATAATCCAAAGAAAATGATGCGAGAACTTATTCAAAGCAACAATAATTAGTCCAAAGGTTATACAATAGAAAACGATTAGCTAAACTATGCAAAATTATATTAAATAATAAAGAGTGACTTACAATTTTACTTGATATTGTTTATACATACCTACTTATAATTTTGTTCTTTTAAAAAACTTTCAAAATTGCAGAATAATAAACTCCTCCACATGGATTGGACTATTTTAAAACTTGTTACTAAAAACCACAAAAAGCTGAACTCGAATAAAAAAAAAATCGACACTTTAAAATAACCCCATAGAGTGGTCCAAGTGGAGCTAGTGTGTCTTAAATAATGTATGCAATTTACCTGGAACTCGAGGTGAGTATTTTGTCTAAATCTTACGGCAAATGCCTCTCCTAGATATACGTGTTTAAACTACATTATTTTGAAAGGATGTATTTTGAAATAGTAGATTGATGAAAAATGTATGGTCGAAAAAGAAGGAAAAGTTATTGATGTGATGAAAAATATTATTTTATTGAAGAATGTGTGATTAAAAATGAGCAGAAGAATGAAAATAAAAATAAAAATATCTAAAATAATTATTTCTAAATCTATCCCCTTAAAATAATTTGTATCCACCCATGGAAATTAGCTTCAAAATTACATTCATTTTCCTTCATCTTATAATCCAAAGAAAATGATGCGAGAACTTATTCAAAGCAACAATAATTAGTCCAAAGGTTAGTCCATATGCAATAGAAAACGATTAGCTAAACTATGCAAAATTATATTAAATAATAAAGAGTGACTCACAATTTTACTTCATATTGTTTATACATACCTACTTATAATTTTGTTCTTTTAAAAAACTTTCAAAATTGCAGAATAATAAACTCCTCGACATGGATTGGACTATTTTAAAACTTGTTACTAAAAACCACAAAAAGCTGAACTTTTCACGAATTAAAAAAAAAAAATCGACACTTTAAAATAACCCCATAGAGTGGTCCAAGTGGAGCTAGTGTGTCTTAAATAATGTATGCAATGTACCTGGAACTCGAGGTAAGTATTTTGTCTAAATCTTACGGCAAATGCCTCTCCTAGATATACATGTTTAAACTACATTATTTTAGAAGAATGTATTCTGAAATAGTAGATTGATGAAAAATGTATGGTCGAAAAAGAAGGAAAAGTTATTGATGTGATGAAAAATATTATTTTATTGAAGAATGTGTGATTAAAAATGAGCATAAGAATGAAAATAAAAATAAAAATTTTAATGTGTACCAAACAGGAGAGTAAACAAATCACAAAATGGTAAAATATCAAGAAATAGTGACAGACACACACATGACATGCCTACCCCACCCCAGGTGATCCTCCTATGAGGAGAGAATTGAAACACGAATGCAAGAAGAAGGACAGTCTGCAATTCTTATTCTATACAAAAATATCTTATCCCATCTCTTCGCTTATTGGAAAGTGAAGGAATCTCTGGATTTTTTGTTTTTATTATTTCTATCAGATTTCACGATATAACTCACTTGGAGGAATGGCCAAAACATCAATTGTATTGCTGTCATGAGCGTGACATTATTTACATTATGTTAAATATCGTCGTGGTTTCTAGTGACTTTCCATTCATCGTAGCTTCTACCGACAATATTTACAACAATTTTCTTATTTTTATATGTTCGAAAAATTATTGAAAAATGTCTAGACACGAATAAATACTAGCATATAACATCTCTTTTTTCTCATAATATGTCTGTTATATAAATAAGGATGTGTTTGATAGATATTATTGAGGAAATAATGTATTTTAAATAGTGACATCAGATAATATGAGAAATATGTGGTTAAAAAGTAAAAAAAAAAATTATTGATGTGATAAAAATATTATTTTATTGAAAAATGTGTGGCTAAAAATGAGTTTCGAAAGAATGTATTTTGAAAAAATGGGCTAAATAATACTCCAATTAAGTATTTTGCTCATGTTTGCCCCCCTTTTTTTTTTTAAAAAAAAAAAGAATGAATATTAGAAAAAAATTTGATTTACGTGTGAAATATTTTAATATGAGACCGTGTAGTTGAAAATGAATATGAGAAAAAAAGTTCAAAAATAATGGTCGTCAAATGGGAGTTTAATATTTTGAATGGATATGATTAGACAAGTTTTTGACTATAGATGAAACTCGAGTACACTAGCAATACATACAAATAGTCTTTCCCTATTGAATATTGAACTCAATCGACACATATAAATGACAATAATGAGTTGAATGTATGTTGAAATATAATTTGTTTGTCACACAATTCACTGAAAGCCAAGTGTTGGATAGGTAGTGAGTCAGCCAACATAGTAACATGGTAACATGGGGAGTGTTTCTATCCAATTCTTTTACAGTCCTCAACCAAATTTTCCCAGGGGATTTGGCACTGAATAGGCCACAACTCCCAGTTTTTCACATCTAAAATGTCAAGCAACACATGATGGAATTCCCTGCAAAAATCTCATCTTCAAAGCACAAAAACGAAAATTCCATGTTTCAGCCTCAATCATACCCACCACAGAACACCATGTTTTGCAACCAAAACGCTGCCAATTTCAGCTTCAATTTGAACAATGAAGACGACGATGAAGACCTCGATGAGAAAGAAAGAGAAGGCCAATTATACCATGAACATGAAATTTCTAAAGAACCCTTGTTCGAAAAACCATTGACTCCAAGTGATGTGGGCAAGCTGAACCGTCTTGTTATCCCTAAACAACACGCAGAAAAATACTTTCCGTTAAACGGTGGCGATTCAGGTGAAAAAGGGATGATTCTAAGCTTCGAAGACGAGCTTGGAAAATCATGGAGATTTCGGTTTTCTTATTGGAACAGTAGCCAAAGCTATGTGCTCACAAAAGGATGGAGCCATTTTGTTAAGGAAAAAAGACTCGATGCTGGCGATATTGTTCATTTCCAGCGCCATAGGACTGACTCTGGCAGAATTTTCATCGGTTGGAGGCGGAGGCATGGCTGCGCAGTTCAAGATAGTGGTGTTGCTCCAGCTCAGCCACCTACGGTGTCTGCTGGTGGTGGTCACGGTGGATGGACAAGGGTATTCAACTCGGGATATCCTTATCCATCACACCCTCAATGGCCTTCTCTCCCATTCCTACCTGACTGTCATGCAGGTATTACACGAGCCCTATCTTATTTTTGTCTTTTCCCAACTATTATTTGGTATTTTTGAATCGAATCGGGACGCAAAATAAATTCACGTTTGTCCAAGCATGGATCGTGTCAAAGTGAAAGGATCGAGAGCGTCTACTTACAAAACATGCTAAAGATGCAAGTTTTTGCAGGATCTAGAATACAGAACCAAACAACAGTACCAAGTGGCACCTCGAGGAAATTAAGGTTATTTGGGGTGAATTTGGAGTTTGAATCTGAGCCATCAACACATGAGGATGGTAACGATGGTTCATCGATTTCGAGCCAGGGTCAAGCCCCTCAGTACCAATTTCTTCATCCGTATAATTACTCCAATCACAATCGCACGGTACGTCAAATCTTTTATTAACTTTAGACTAAAAATAGGTTAAAGATGTGACTGCTACAATTTCCTAGTTTGATTTTGCTGTTTCAAGTAATGAAACAGATAAGAATAAGGGGAATTTGAAAAAATGGCTAATTTCATATCTGTCAATTAAAAAATGTCTAATTTTGATAACTTTTACAAAAATGGCCAAATTTAGTATTAAGCCCTTGTTTGATATACATTAAAATTTTCATTATCATTATTCTATTCATTTTCAACCGTACATTTTTCAGTAAAATAATATTTTCCATCACATCAATAACTTTTCATTCTTTTTCAACAATATATTTTCCATTAATTTACTATTTCAAAATACATTCTTCCAAAATAATGTGGCTCAAACACACCATAAATTATCTATTATACCTTTAATGAAAAATGAAGCAATTTTTTTTTTCAATTTGTCACGAATTTTGAGAAAGAGAAATATCTTCCATGAGAAGCTACATTAAAATGACGTTCTCGATATTTTAAAAATTATTGATAACTAAACTCTATTTTATCTTGATACTTCTTTTATGTAGAACGAGATTTCATTCCAAAAATGAGAGTTCTCTACATTTCATGAAGTTTTTGACATTTAAAATATAGTTCTCGTTATTTTAAACATGTGTCAAATGAGAAATGAGTAATGTTATTCATCCCCAGTGAGGTTGTAAACACAGTTTAGGTGGCTCTAAATGATTAAATGAAAGATGAAATTAAATGACTTATTTAATTTTACCTATCATTTAACTCCACCTAGACTGTGTTTGTAATCCCAGTGGGGATGAATAGCATTACTCATGAGAAATATAGCATTTTATTGTGATTTGGTACGTATACTTTTGAAATAAGTAGAGTGAGTTATGTGTCAAAATTTATTGGCCAACAAAATATTTGTATGCACATATTTGTCTTTAGTGTGGAATTATAAATTATTAACAACTATATTTTGGTTTAAAATATTGCAGAATAGATATTGAATAAATTTTGGACATTTTTACAAATGACCACCTGAAAGCGGACATTTCTTGTAATTTTCTCAAAAATCAATTTAAATGATGAATAGTAATTGATGTCGATAATAATTGAGTAGTAGTTACAAGTTGAATTAATGTTTGATTTTTATTAAATTTATATATTTATTCAAACTAGGCTTAATTTTGATGTTAACATGGTCATGAATGTTAGGATTACAAGTTGAAACACAAAATGGTCACTCGTGAGTATTCCACTGTATGATTGCAACAGGATATAAATTCTTCAGGAGATGTCAACCAATAAGATATCGCCGCGTATGAGATCTGTGGATGTGACTTCCTGGATTGGCTGATTCCCCAGGTGCAAAAAAGAGACATACAATTTACAACAAAAAAAATTATGGAAACCCCAGATTTTCTGGCAAAAGAAAAAGAGGTATTTCAATCAATCGAAGAAAGGGCAACTGGAAAGAGACTTGATCAAGAATTGGGAAATGGAGATGTGTCCCACAAGATATCAGTGCCAACATTAATATATTGTATAACTAGTGTGACATCTTTTGAGGTGTCAAAATTGAGGTTGTTGATTTGAATAAGTTAAAATCAATGATAAAACTGTGTATCATGTCAAATAGTATTAACAAAATATGTCAACTATAATGTAAACTCGGCAAAATTGACTCCAAATGGATCGAGAAGAATTTTAGATTGTACAAACATGTTGGCATTTGCTACTGTAGAGATTCTACCTCAAGAATTTTCGAAAAACACCACAATAAAGATACGAAAAGTGAAACATGTTATTAAAATGGTTTATTAGCGCAAAATGTCCCTACATTTGGTTTTAGTGTGCAAAACATCCATACGTTTTAATTTTTTTTGCATTTTCATCCAAATTTTCATGATTCACTACGGAAAACATCATTTCTTTCTCAATTTTCATCCATTTTCTCTATAAATACACCATTTTATTTAAAAAATAATAAAGAACTAATTGCAACCATATGCCCAATTTTTTCAAAAATTATAAATGAGTCACAAACAAATAATTAAAAATCAAAACAAAAAACAAAAATAACTTCATCCTCTTCCCTCATCCCACCCCAACCAAAAAAAAACAAAAACAAAGGAACAAATGAAACTGGTGGCCTCCATCTAGCCAACCACCTAAAGTGTCGGGGCTCTCATTACAAACAGCCACCATCAACCCCCAAACACTTTCCCATAAATCAATTGAACAAGCAACATATTCATATGACCAAAATCAACCAAAAAAGTAGTTGGTCGAGCGGACAAACACTGCTTTTCTCCGTCAATTTCGGCGCCGATAGTGAATACCACCGTCGCTGACCACCCATTCCGGCTTCACCACATCACGCCCCACCTGCTACAACAATGGGCTTTTGAAAATTTCTTGAGTTTGTGAAATTTTCCGATGAAGATCGATCATGAAAATGGCTACACAAGCCAATATGAAAAAACCTCCTCCTTTTGGAAAACACAAAAAACCAGATTCAAGAAATTTGAGATTTATAAAATATATATCCACCAATAGATCTGTCCAAAAATTTGATATGTTTACTCCCTCATGTTGTTGGCAACATTCATTGATTTTTTTGGATCAAATCAATCACAAATGAAGTAGAAACCCAACTACACAAACCATGAGAAAAATGAAAATCAAAGGGGAGCCAAATCCTAAATTAAAGTATATTGCTAAGGAGTGCAAGGGGTTGTAATCTTCATTTTTTGGAAGCAGCATCGAAGCTAGTCCAACAACCAAAAAAAAATAAAAAATAGCAAACAGCTGAGCCTCTAAGCTATTGCTTCAAGTAGCCGCTACCACGATCAGATAACTAATTTCGGCATCCAAGGAGTTAGGGATGGCAAATGAGCCAAGCCGACTCGTCTCGGCTCATTGCCCACGAGCTCGGCTCGTTGCCCACGAGCTCATACTGTAACGAGCCGAGCTGCTCTGCTTGGACTCGCCTTTTTTGAATTTTTCTTCAACAATCCTTCTATATGATAAATAAAAATAAATAAATAAAATTTAGACGAGCCGTTTGTCAAAAATGAGCCAAGCTGTCCTGCTCGGCTCGTGCTCGAGCTCGTTTTTTGATGAGCCCGAGCAACTCGTGAGCCGCTACGGCTGCTCGGCTTGATTGCCACCACTACAAAGAGTGCTACATCTTCACGTTCTCCACAATCATGACAACGAATTTTGTCAAAAAGAAACAAAAATGATACAAACTTTCCCAAGTTTAGGAAATGGTTATCTATGTTTTAAGTTGTTGTGGGGATGGGGGAAGACAGGAAGAGGAAGAAGTTATTTTTGTTTTTGGTTTTAATTTTTGATTATTTGTTTGGGACTCATTTGTAGTTTATGAAAAATTTGGGTCTATGATTGTAATTAGTTATTTATTATTATTTTTTTCTTTTTATTTAAATAAGAGGATATATTTTTCATTGCACGGATTTTTATAGAGAAAATAGATGAAAATTGAGGAAAATAACGTTTTCCGTAATGAAACGTGAAAATATGGTAAAATGCAAAAAAATTGAAACGTATAATATTTTATGCTAATAAACCTTTTTACAATCATATCATGAAAAACATAATTTTTATGGTAGCGAGACGTGCAATCCGATGAAAATGTTATTTTTACAGAAGATATGAATTGTCTGTACAACGTTGATAAGTACAATTCCAAATCAAATTTTAGACTTTATTACTCGATTTTTGAGATTGTGAATGAACACCCTTGATCATCAACGGTTATAGACTTTGCACATGGGTGGATTACAAGCTAGTAAATTCACAGCCACACATTTTGACAAGCAGTGAAGTAAGGGTATGTTCGATTGCAATGATAGAAAATGGGTGAAAAGAAAATATTTTACAGAGAAAATAATTGTCTAGAAATTATTTTTCAGAGAATTGTTAATTAAGTGTGTTTGATTGGTATAATTTTCCACCTGAAATTTTTTAAAAATTTTGAATATTTTTGTTTACGTTTGACTTTATATTATATGAAAATTGTTCATTAAAATGATTTTTTTTTTTTTTCAATTGGTTATGAAGTTTGTTACCATTGCGAAAAAGTAAAAAAAAAAAAAAAAAAAAAAGTTTGCTCGAAAAATATTTTTTTTTAAATTTTTTTTTTTTTTTTTTTTTTTTTTTTAAAAAAAAAAAAGTTTGCTCGAAAATTATTTTTTATCAAAGTTTAGTGTTCATTTGGCTTCGTTTGGCTTTTTTACGATTGGTAATGAAATTTATTTCCATTGTTAAAAAATATTTGGTCACAACGTGGAATTCATTTTCCCATCAAAAAGGTGGGAAAATGAATACCCACTTTTTCATGAAAACGGGACATCTAACAAAACAAAAGTGGGAAAATGGAAAATTTGACATATCAAACAGGCCATAAGATCGAGGACCAACAATCACATCATCACTACATGTTGCAATAGTAGAATTTGGCACAATTGGCCTGTGGACTAAACCAACAAAAAGAAGCATGGAAATGCAACAGTATTATCTGAATGGTCACTCAGAATTTCATGCTCGTGTGGATGGGACCCAGAAAGATTATAAGAAAAGATAGAAATCCATTAGACCTGACTTAGTGCTTCTGCAACTGCAAGTGGGAAGATATATACATCCATAGTCATCAATCAGGATCGGGCTAGACTTTCTAGCCTAAGACGGACCATCCACGGGGCCTTGGCTAGCCCAAGTTTTGTAATGGGCTGATCAAGCCTGGTCTAGACAAGTATAACCCTTTATACATACTCATATCTGCGTGCTGGTCTATTCTAAGTCCAGGTTTGTCCATGCTTATAATTGATTACTATAAGTAGTGGATCTTGAAAAGCGTGAGGTTAAAAATTAGATAAAAATTGTGAATTCTTCAAAATATGCGGATAAAACTAAAGTTTGACCAGATTATAATCAATCATAAACATTGGGCTGAGCAATTTTCTAATAGGAGTAATACAATTGAGATTATCATCTGTCTAGGGGGTAGTGGGTCCCTGATTCGTTGTCCAAAAATACATCACAACTCCATTGAACAATAAATCATGAAGCCAGCTACCAAATGGGTCGATAATGAACTTCACTAACGATGAATAACAATATTTTTTACAATGGCAAGTTGATGTGGTGATCTGAGTAGAAGTATTTTTTTATTTTTTATTTTTCTAAGGGGAAGTAGAGTTGGGTACCTTGATTGTTATAAATTTTAATTAAACTACTTGTTAAAAATATTAATGGTCACTCGACTAGGGTTTTGTTTCAAGAAGTCATGCAACTCCCATGCCAACTGGATATTAGCATGTCGTTAGGGGTAACACCTTAACAATCGTGTAAGAGAGTGACTAGAGTTGAAACAGAATATAAGTTTAATAAAAATATATTTTACCTGGAAAATAGACATCCACAGGAATTTTCTTCTCGACTCCCCAATAAGAATTGATACTGATAGAACATCACTCCGGTCCCTTGAGATGTTTGTTGGAAAATATTCAAAAATAAAAATAAATTGAATGAAATAGTAACAACAATTCATATGTTTCAAGTTCATTCAATTCCACAAGTAATTTGTATTTGAATTGGTTCAATTCCATAGTTAATTTGTGGTTACAAATTCATTCATGGTTATTGTAATATTATTCGTGTTAAATACAAAATTAACTAAGTTGAAACCTCTCATCCTTTTTTTTATGGTACTCAGGTATCCCAACTTAGCCAGACTAATTTCTTAGACCACTAGCCACCGGCCCCTCAGTAACTGGCGGAGGTAAACCTCTCATCTTAATACTATATAAAGATGTGTTTTTCTCCTTATTTTACACACCAAAAAATTGAGAGTTCTTTCTTCTCTCTAAATCCCACTCTTATTTCTTTGTTGTCAAGAATCTTGTTCTTAGTAGATTGGACAATTTGTTTGTTCTAGAACAGTGATAGAATTATGAGCATTCTTAGGTAGCCTAAAGTAGTAACGAGGTGCTAGTCAACTACTTTCAACAGATTGGACAATTTATTTGTTCTAGAACGGTGATAGAATTATGAGCATTCTTAGCTAGCCTAAAGTAGTAACGAGGTGCTAGTGGGCTACTTTCAACTGTTTTATTTTGGAAGATAGACGTCATAAGTCATTTTACACCATAGTGAGGGGCGAACCTATTTTGTGAACACTGAGTACAATACAGACCTCGATTTCTTCCAAAATAATGTTGGAAGATAGACGCCATAAGTCAATAAAAGGAGGGACGGATGCAAAATAATGTTGAAACTACATTATAGTGGCCTTTCGGGAAAAAATAGATAAATAAATAAAACAATGCTAAAAGAGTGAATGGTCATTGACGTTTTGAACCCCAAACTAAAAATAAGTGACAAGCGTAATTAAACATGCAGATCCAATGCACCGCACGTTACGTAGGTTCAAGATATATAAATAGTATAATATCGAAGGCGTAGATTGTGGTCATTTATATTTATTCATAGATTAAGCAATAGAGTAGTATTGGATTCTTATTTTTCTTTTCGTCCTTACACGCGAGGTATGGAATACTTAGTACCTATGTTAGTATTTAACTGACAAGCGTGCTAAAAATTTAGACTCACTATCTAATTGAAACTGAGACATTGATAAATAATACACATCTCAATTAAATAATGTACTGAATTTTCATATTTTGAGATTACTAGAAATTTTCCCTCACAACTATTCGCGCAGATTTAATTGAATGAAAGTTCGGTTTGCACTCAAGAAAAAAGAAAAACATAGTCCTAGCTATACGAGCTACCTCTCTCTCTCTCTCTCTCTCTCTCTCTCTCTCTCTCTCTCTCTCTCTCTCT
>CAIGRO010179869.1:0-37599 GCA_903798355.1 Fraxinus baroniana
TTTATGAATTAGATTTGAATTTGACCTAACTTTTATTAAGTTTTCATGAATTTAATCAAGTTTTTTCCATTGAACAATGAAAATATTTGTTTGAGTTTAAATTTCAGATATTTTATTGATGTGATTTAACTACTGCTATATGTTAGAAATATATGGTCGTTTTTTGAATCTGATTTCAATAAATTAATGTAGGAATAAGATTTAGGAAAATGAAATTCTAGAATTACATGTGAAATTAAATTGGTTTGTATTGCTAAATCTCCAATTGGAAAGTTAGGATAAAAACTTCTAACTGAGTAAAAAATGCATGAATTATTGATGTTGATTGATCAATTCAGTTGAGAAAATTCCGACGCTTCAATATTTTACATATTAACTTAAATTCCATCATTATATCCCGTGACATTTACATTTTAATTCAATAAACAAATTCTTTTCATCCCAATCACAAGAACACTAAGTTATTGAACTCCTTTAAACATTCTTCCATCTCCCTATGGATAATATACCCTAAAGCTGTACTACAACTACCACGTTATTCTTTGGGCGTAATCAAGTTTCTAGACCAAATAATCAAACCGTAATTGGTATAAAATGGGTTTTTAGAATTAATGGGATGAAAATGGGATAATTTTGAGTAACAAGGCTAGATTGGTGGTCCAAGATTGCAATCAAGAAAAAGGCATCGAATATGAGGAAACATTTGCACCGGTTGCTAGATTAGAATCCATTCGCATGCTTCTTCCTTTTTCTTGTCATAATTTAACTCTTTATCAAATGGATGTCAAAAGTTCATTTTTAAATGGTTTTACTCAAGAAAAAGTTTTTGTTGAACAACCTCCCGATTTTAAAGAACATAAAAATCCAGACTACGTTTTCAAACTTTGTAAAGCTCTCTATAATCTAAAACAAGCTTCTAGAGCTTGGTACAAACGATTGAGCAAGTTTTTTTTGTTTCAAATGATTTTACAATTGGAAAAGTGGACACCACACTTTTTTTTAGAACTCATAAAAATGATATGATCATTGTTGAAATTAATGTTGATGATATTATATTTGGTGTCACTAATATTCATCTATGTGAAGAATTCTCTAGGTGCATGAGCATGGAATTTGAGATGAAACTTGAAGTATGTGAAACTCAAATTTCTCTACACAAGGTACATCCCACACTCGTTGGCTATGACTCCACCGAAGCTTGTCGTTGAGTCACCGGGAAAAATTCTCTAAGTGCATGAGCATGGAATTTGAGATGAAACTTGAAGTATGTGAAACTCAAATTTCTCTACACAAGGTACATCCCACACTCGTTGGCTATGACTCCACCGAAGCTTGTCGTTGAGTCACCGGGAAATTTTTTGAAAATATAATCAAAGTAACTGCACACCAATTGTCTCTTCCATGCAAGACTTACAAAACATTATTGCAAATGTTATTCTACCCCAGAAGGGTCATCAGGATAAAGTGAGCTCATTTGATCTCTTCCTTTTCGATTCCTTTCTTGTTGGTAGGAAACTCGATTCCCAACTATTGCATTAGGATTCATTAAGCTTGTCAATTCATCATGACATGTTAAGGCTTTATCATATGGTATGCTTCTTACAAAGATTTGAGACACTTTCACGTCTCATTAGATGATGAAACCTATGTCCAACCTAAACCCACCGACACTATCAACATCAAAACACTTAAAACACATGAAAATCACTAAAGAACATGGTCGATGGGTGGCTCATACCAAGGGATTCGACCCCACCTCGGGTCCATCACTCTTCCATTTGAGGGTGACGAAGGTGACAACGATGACATGCAAGACGTCCTTGCTCCTCCTCACAATATCCTACATTCTAGGGTCCAGTACCCCACATTCCAGGGGCACTGGTTTCACATTCACCAATGATCAGTACGTGTTGAATGGATGCATTGACTCCCTTACTTCTGCGGTAGATGGTCTCGACGAAATGCTTCATCGGGTGCTCGCTCAACAGGAAGCCATCCAAGCTCAACAGATGGTGATGCTAGCTCAACAAAATGCCTTCTATGCCTAGTTTCCTCAACCACCTCCTTCGGAGTCCTAATCCTAGTTCAATCTCACATTATGATGAGTTTTATCCTTACTTGCTTTACTATGAGTATTTTTTCTCATTTAGCTTCATGTTGTCATTGTCCATTTGCTACATGTTGAATATTTCATTATGAATTATATTTTCCATGTTTTAGGATTTCTTCACCTTATGTTTTGATTTATCTTCTTATGTATGCTTCTCTACTTCATGATCTTTTTGCTTATGCCAAAAAGGGGAAAAACATATGAACATATGAACAATGATATGCATGCTTAATATGCTTAATGTGAATAAGAAAGGGAAAATTCCTGACCGATAAAATCTAGTGGAAAGAACATTGTAAGTGTATAAATCATATGAATTATCTATTGTTTGTCATAATCAAAATGGGGAAATTGTTGACCTATAGTCAAATCGTATGTTTTGATTATAACAAACAAACTATGTGTAAAGACTCGACTTTGCGTCGTAATCGTTATTATATCTTACTCCTCATGGCTTTCTGATATGTTCCCAGGATTCGACTTAAGTCTCCTATATGATGGAGGTCTTGGGTTCAAATTCTGGGGACGCGTCAAAAAGCCGTGAGGTAAGATAGATCTATGCTCTCCCAAAGCGGACAATACGTATGATATGACAACAACTGCGGCACAAGGTCAGGTCATTACAAATTAGTACTAGGATTCAACTTAAATCTCCCATATGATGGAGGTCTTGGGTTCAAATCCTGGGGACGCTTCAAAAAGCCTGAAGGGTAAGATGGGTCTATGCTCTCCCAAAGCGGACAGTATGTATGATATGATAATGACTGTGACGCAAGAGGTCGGGTCGTTACACTATGTTTATCTATAATTTGAATCTTCAAAATGTTACATGTTGCTGACTTAATCAATTTGGAGACAAAAGTATTGGACGAAAAAGTTGTCGATCATGGAAGCTTAAGATGGAAATCGATCGAGCACTCATGAAGACAAACTTTACGTCATTTCAAAATCAAGCAACAAATCAATCGCTCACGCTAAATTAATCAAAGACATTAGAACTAAATGTTTTTAGCTTGTTTGTAAAGGTAAAGTACTTTAATTCTTGGCAATGACACATTGAAAGGTCAAGCAATGAATTTCTTATGCACGATAAAAATTCACGTCGTTAAAACGTTTGTACAAAAAACTATTTTCAAAAGTAAGATTTTCAACCTAATCTTGAATACTATTAAATCGTACTTACCTTGAAATATCTAGTAAAAATGTCGTGCAAAATATTTACTCACTGTAAACAAAACAAATTTTTTATCCCTGACGTCTGGATGGAAAATAGGATGTCTGGTTCGCCGCAACAGTTGAATTTTCGACCATTTTGAAAAGTTTTAAACGACTATTTTTTTGGGTTGTCTGGTTCTGAATTGGACGTCCGAATGGGTCGTTTAGTTTGACAGAAAAAGTTGGTTTTTTTACTTCTATAAATACCAACTCATTTGCATTCATAAATACAACAAGAGAGCATTAAAGTGAGATTCATTTGAGCAAAATAGCATTGACCTATTCATTATTATCAAATCACTTTGCTTTGAAAAACTTTTGATCGAATCAATTCTTGAAAATCATTCAACACAACAAAATTTTTCTAAACCTAACACTTAAGCTTCACTCATTACTATCTATTAAATTTCTAAAACCTAACACTTGAGCTTCACTCATTGCTATCTATTAAAGTGTTAGCCTATTTCTCTCTTGGTTCTTATTTTTTATCATATCATTTATTAAGAGAGAAATTTCAATTTGTAAATTCAATTATCTTTAAATTTATGGGTTGTGTTGAGGTCTCGAAACGATCAACGTTGTAAAATGATCGGTGCTCCTTACTTTATAAAGGGTTGGATTGCACCACAAATCAATCAACATAGTGAAATTTGCCTTGTTCGTGCCGGAGAGTTTGGTAACGGATGACGTAGGTCATTGCGTTGGATTGAACATCCATAATTATATCGTTCCATTCTCTATCCCTCTTTACTTGCTTTTATATTTGTATTTGCCATTTGAATTACTTTATCTTATTATTACACACTTAATTCTAAGTTAATCTTTCGAAATATTTTTAGAAACCAATTCACCCCCCTCTCTTGGTTAGCTATTTTTGGGCTTTCAATCAATTTTAGGACTGGATTTGAATCACAAACTTTCAGCCTTTTGGATCACGGGCTTCCAATCTTTTAATTGCAAGAATTTGATGCTTCAAACCTCCAAGTGCTCTCTGGTATTCTCTAAAGTCAATATTACATCGATAGGTGTCTTTTAATTAAATCAAGAAACTAATTTTTGGATTGGACAATAAGAAAATATTATTTTTCTTACTTTTTTTCTCTCTCCAAATTTGAATACTATGGAATTATGTATTATAATTGTTGTAGGGTTTTTATGTCCATCTAATATCTATTTATAGAGATAAAAGATGTCTCAATCCATGTAGAATAATAATTCCAATATCAAATAAAAGTTTTAATTAAAATCCAAGTAGGAGTTTTAATTAAAGCTTAAATCCAATTAGTTTACATTTAATTACATGTGCAGTCCTAGAACTTCAATTATAATTATAATTTAGTGTACAATTTTTGTAGTAATTACAAGTAAGTATAAAACTTTATTGTAATTATAATTAAGTCCAAAACTATTATAATTACTGTAATTAAATTAAATTACTTTATAGAGCTATCATAGGGACCTAGTTGGACATATATTTTTCAAAGTCCAATAATTAGATCCTGTCTAGTCAACCGTAGACCACCCAATCTAATTCTTAGTCTTTGTCTTTTCCACTAAAGGCAAAACATTGAACTCTCGGAGTAAACAAGATCACGGAAGTCAAAAAAACTGTAATACTTTCCTTTGACCTGTCGTATATATGTATTTTATCCCCGTCCGAGACTCAATAATTATGTATGAACATAAATGACCATTTTACCCCTCTAATTATTCTGACTAACTTAGGTACCATTTTCTTCAACGGTTAAAGATGTCGAAACTTAGCTGTCGCTAGAGCTTAAATTTTAACCGTTCAACAAAAAATACTTAAGTAGTCACTCTACCAATTTTTAGGGCGACAATTCGCGACACAAATTCATGTTCTCTACTTCGATCATTCTCAAGTTACCAACAACTTTATTTAATATAAGAATATTATTATTTTTATATCAGCAAAACTATACTACATGGGCACACAACCCAACAGATTGGACATATGGCATAACAATTACAATAACATAGTATGTTGATGAATCCTTAAAATGATATATTTCAATGATTAATACATCACATATTCACATATGCAGTCATTCATATTCATATACGCAACCAACTAATGCGAAGAGTAACACATCACATATGTAGTCATTCGTGATTGGAATCGCATCTTATGGGGACACCAAATGAAACCCAAAACACTATATAATTTGTCATAGTTGTTTTCAAACTTCGAATTGTGAAGTAACATAGTAGATGGAACATAATGTAGCCCTAAAATTGATTCAATAATGCTTTTCGAGATCCTAAAACTCAATAGTATGTGCTTCCATGAGTTCATATGCATCTTCTAAACACATACCAAAAGCTGGAAAAAATTGGATATTAGTTGTGAAGCGATTTTTCCAATTTCAACACATACCAAATATATCAGATTTTGATCGTAGCAAGAGATGATTTTATTGATAGCATTTTTTGGATGGCAAACGTAATATAGTATTATCTGATTTTTTTATTTCGTAATGATGCAAATACGATATTTTCTATATATAAATTCATAAGTAGACCATTTCATGAATACATCAAATTCATATTCATAATATGAATCACGATACATGTACAATCTTTGTTAACAACAACTGTCCTACCTGCAAGGGCTTTTTGACTTATTACAAGGTGATGTACTCCAACAAGGTCTAGGAATATAGCAAGTCCATCGGGAGGTAAGTTTTGAGTTTGAGTGTTGAGGAGGTGGACGTTGACGGATGAGGTGAGGTCGGATTATGGGATAGTTAAGAATGTCTGAGTAATAAGTCCTCTATGACAGCTAGGAAATTTGAGCAATTGCAATGGTCATTCTTTATTCCCAATTCGATGGAATTGCTCATTCCTTTACCTAACCAACGTGCCAGTGATCCTCCAAAGGATGGAGTTCATATACATCTTCTAAACACATACCAAAAACTGGAAAAATTTGGATATTAGTTGTGAAGCGATATCTCCAATTTCAACACATGCCAAATATACCAGATTTTGATTATAGCAAGAGATGATTTTGGATAACTTTTTCCTGTTATGAATTATGAATTTTGTATTGATTTTGGGGAGTAATTAATTGATAAGCTTAATGTTAGGGTTGCAAACGTAATATAGTATTATCTAATTTTTTACTGATAGCATTTTTTGGATGGCAAACGTAATATAGTGTTATCTAATTTTTTTATTTCGTAATGATCCAAATACGAAATTTTCTATATATAAATTCATAAGTAGACCATTTCATGAATACATCAAATTCATATTCATAATATGAATCATGATACATGTACAATCTTTGTTGACAACAACTATCCTACCTGCAAAGGCTTTTTGACCTATTACAAGGTGATGTACTCCAACAAGGTCTGGGAATATAGCAAGTCCATCGGGAGGTAAGTTTTGAGTTTGAGTATTGAGGAGGTAGATGTTGGCGAATGAGGTGAGGTCGAATTAGGGGATAGTTAAGAATGTCTGAGCATTAAGTCCTCTATGGCAGCTAGGAAATTTGAGCAATGGCAAGGGTCATTCTTTATTCCCAATTCGATAGAATTGTTCATTTATTTACCTAACCAACGAGCCAGTGATCCTCCAGTGGATGAAGTGGCTCTTAATCACTTTTTGCTATCTTCCGGCCTTAGGTTGTCATTTCCTCCTACAATCCATAAATTTCTGCATTTTTCGGAAATCGTACATACCTAGCTCCATCCTAATGGTTGGAGAACTCTTTTTGGTTGTCTGTTGTTGTTGAATAGCTTAGGGTTCCCAGAGTTGATTGTGGAAGAATTTAATGCTTTACATAATTTTAGGAAAGATGGAAAAGATTTGAGCTGGTACTACACAAGTACGAAGCCGAACTTAGGGGGTTCTGTAGTTTTGGATTACCTTTCTTCTATTAAGAAGTTTTTCTTTATCCATGGTGATTGACAGTTCCACTCATCTGAGGTGCAAATGGGTAAGGTAGTCCCCACCCATTATCAAATAATGAGTAAGTAGAGTACTTGGCCTTGTTTATTTTATTAACAAAATGGGGGCATTTGCTGAATTGTTGTTTCTTATGTACATACAGCGTCCCACAAATCTAGATCACAAGGTAAGAGCTAAATTTCGTCGTAAAGCCTTTTGTCCTTGTAGATTTTAACGAGGTTACTTTCCTTTTTATAGAACGAAACCTTGAGATGAGGGGTTTTAGTGTGGTACATTAGGACTATAATCCTTCAAGGGGGCAATAGAGGAGAACTAATACTCAGGTGAAAGCTCCTTTAGCTCGTCGTTCAAGGGAGACCTCGAATAGAGGTAAGCATCCATTAGCTCAACAGCCTCTTTCTTTCCCAATTAGGGTTCGAACCTGTTCACCTAACTCCTCCCCAGTCCTTTATGATTTCTCCTCCAACTCATTCACCAATCGCTTCACCAATCCGTTCTAGTTCTTCTTATCTGGACGTTTCAAGGCTAAACTTGGAAGGTATGGTTGGTAGTCGCCCTGATACTTTGCTGGATTTTTATAGAGCCCCTTCACCTGCTAGGGCTTCTACCTCAACTCTTTCTCCACCACTATGAAATTTAGCTAGCCTTATGCTCGGAGCTGGAATGATCACAAGCAGGGGTACATGACTCAGATGAGTGCAAGTTAGTCCTGTGTTGTTGCTAGTATTTATGCTCATCCTTCGATACTTCATTTGATGGTTGCCTCAAATAAGATAAGATCTCTCTTCTCTTGTGCTTTTATGGCTACGAAATAGTGTTCAGGTGAAGGCGGAGGCCATTGAGAAGGTGAGAGAACAAGCTGCCACTATGCACCAAATGTTCGAGAAGGAAAAGGCCAGGTTTGAAGAAGTCGAAGTGAAATGGAATGAGGAGAGAGCTACACTCACTATTTGTCTAGAGGCTAAGGTTAGTGCCAGGTCCCAACTGAAGAAGAAAGTGGTAGAGGCCAAGGTGAAGGAAGAGCACCTTAAGGTAGAGATAAAGCGAGAAAGTTCCAAATTGGATAAGGAGGTGAAGAATGAGGTAGAGAAAATCCATGTTGATGAATTGGAAGCTAGGTAGACTACAACTATGGACAATTGGAAGACCACCCCTGAGGATCAAGCTCAAGACCAAGGTGTGCATGTGGTGGCCATCCATAAGCTGATCGGGTTTATTGTGAAGAAAGTTCTAGATTTTGATACGTGAGGCTTTATCTTATTAGGAGGCAGGTTTGGTCGATATGATTCGGGCTAGTCCTTCTGGGACATAGAAGGATGATGATATTTCCTTAAAGTAAGATGACCTACCTGATCAAGTTGGTGGTCAGGATGGCAGATGATGATCCTCCAACTGTTTAGTGGATATGGATCCTTTTGAAGCATTTAATTTATTTTGGTACTTTTGGGATGGAAAACACTTTTTGCCATAATCTTTATTATGTTCTCAAGTTCATGTATGAATTCTCCATTTTGATGTTGTTTGGATGAATTTTGAAGTTCTTATATGACTAAATTTACTGAAAGTCTGACTAAATATGCAAACTAAGTAAGATTGAAGGTTAGTGTGGACTTGTCATGAGTTTTTATTTTGGAAATTTGACTAAATGTTGCAACTAAGGTATACTTAGCCAGGATCGAGTTGAAGAGCTCATCCTACATTTCTACAAAAGTGTTATAGCTGAGGGAAACTTAGCTAGGATTGAGTTGAAGAGCTCGTTCAGAATTTTCACGAATTTTTCTCTTGTTGTAACACTTACAACCTTAGCACATGCTGTTGAGGAGCATGCTTTTGAATTTCTTGTTGGAAGTTTGAGTAAGTGTTATAGATGAGGCAAACTTAACTAAGATCAAGCTCAGGAGCTCGTCTAGAATTTCCACAAATTTTGTTTCAGAATTGTGCAAGATTGAGATGATTGTCATAAAGACCACTTTATTCAAGTTCGTTTATATAAGGCAGTACAAGTGGTTATCTACTGATAATATTTCTTGAGGTGCTCTACATACCATGGATACATGAGAGTATATCATTGCTTATGTTCGAGCTTATAAGATCCTTTCGATAGGATTTTAGTGATTTTGTATGGTACCTCCCAGTTAGGTCCCAAGGTCCCCTATCTCCATAGTGGTAACAAAGATTTTTCATAACACCAAATCACCGACTTCAAACTTCCTTATCAATACTTTCTGGTTGTAGTATTTGCTATTTATTTTCTTGTAAATTGCTGTTCAAAGTTTAGTTTTCATTTATTTTTTTCTTCCAACAGGTCGAGCTCATCACGTAATGCATTTTCACTATTTTTTCATTAAAATGTGAAGTTCAAAATGAGGGAAATCCCATTTCAAGAGGAATCATAGCTTCAACGCCAAATGCTAGGAAAAATGCCCCAGTACTTGTGTGTGAGGTGGTTCGATAAAACCATAACACACTAGGGAGTTCATTAGTCCACGCGTCTTTGTGTGCATCCAATCGAGCTTTGAAGGTATGCTTGATGATTTTATTAATTGTTTCGACCTACCCATTAGCTTGGGGATGGTTTGGGGTGGAAAAATATTTTGAATATTTAGGTCTTTGCAGAAGGTCCTCAGGCGTGCATTGTCAAATTGCTTTCCGTTATCAGTGACTATGGAACAGGGGATCCCAAATCAGCAAATAATCAATTTCCAAAAGAAGTTTATGGTTTTATTCTCGATCATCTTTGTAAGAGGCTTGGCTTCAGCTCATTTGGTAAAGTAGTCAACGACAATGATAGCGAACTTAGTTCTACCCCATCCAGTAGGCATGGGTCTGATCAAGCTTATCCCCCATTTTGAGAATGGCCATGGACTGATTATGAGAACGAGGTCATTCTAGGAGCTCGAATGATGGGTACAAATTATTGGCATTTATCGGACCTCTTTACAAATTTTTTAGTGCATTAGGGAGGGCCAAAAATATCCTTGTCTCAAGATCTTGTGGGCCAAAGACTGTCCTTTTGTATGATTTCCACATATTCCTTTGTGTACTTCCTACAGAGCATATAAAATGTCCTCTTCGTTTAAGCATCTCAATACTGGGATAGCATATCCCTTTTTGTAGAGGACACTATCTATGAAAGCACATCAAGATAACCTTATTCTTAATTTTTTGGCCTTAGTTAGGTCAATAGGGCCTTTCCCGGTTCTTAGGAATTGTATGATCTCATCCATCCAAGAAGGCTTGGGGTCTACGACCATTGGTGTTACAATATTATCTTCAATAACAAGATGTCCAATTCTTTCCAAATTGATTTTCTCAAGTTTATTCACCATTTTGCTGATTGTGAGTCCAGCTAGGGCATCAGTGTGGTTATTTGGGACGAGATATTTGTTTTACCTCCATCATCTCGAAATTTCTTAACTCCTTTCGAGAAATTTTAAGATGATTATCCATCCTATCTTATTTGGTCTGGAAGTACTCGTTGATTTGGTTAACTATGAGCTAAAAATCGTTGTATGCTATCAGCTTGGCCACTTTCAATTCTTGGCCATCTTCAGGCTGGATATCAATGCTTCGTATTCCACCTCATGTTGGAAGCTTTGAAATGAAAAGTCAATGCTTGATAGAAATAGTGGCAATCTAGATTGACCAAGACCACTCCATTACACAATCGAACCCCTGTTGAGGATCCGTCAATGAACAACTCCCAAAGTCTATCCTCACGCGATTCTTTTTAGGATCTAAATTGAATTCTGCCATGAAGTCAGCTAAGGCTTGGCCTTTTATAGCTGTTCGTAACATAGCTTAGCATCGTGGAGTGCTTTGTTGATGTAATACATCGGGTATTGGATAGCATCTTCTTTCCCGATGAGTATGGCACATGATGTGCTCTACGGCTAAGTATAGTGACACTTCTCATTAGCCTTCGACTTGGAAATGAGAAGCTATTGAGATAATCATATTTTTAGCTCTTCAAAGGCTATGTGGCATTCTTCAATCTACTCAATTTTTTTTCCTCCTCGGAGTGTGTCGAAGAAAGGGTTACAACAATTAGTAGATCAAGAAATGAACCTACACAATGTTGCAATATTCCAAGTAAGACTTTGTACCTCTTTCGATCGAGTTGGAGCCTTCATTTCGATGATTGATTGGGTTTTTTTGGGATTGGCTCAAAGGATAGTTGGTTTAGACCTATATGGGGTGTTCTAGGAAACATGGTCGTACTTTCCTTGCAGACATGACTAAGGTGTAAGTGAGCTTTTCCATGGAAGAGTAACATAGCTCAACATCGTGGAGTGCTTTGTTGACATAATACATCGGGTATTGGATACCATCTTTTTCCCTGATGAGTATGGCGCTCATGACATGATCTACGGCTAGGTATATTGACATTTCTCATTAGCTTTCGACTTGGAAATGAGAGGCTATTGAGATAATCATATTTTCAGCTCTTCAAAGGCTTTGTGGCATTCTTTAATCCACTCAAAGATCTTTCCTCCTCGAACTGTGTCGAGGAAAGGCTTACAACAATTAGTTGATTAAGAAATGAACCTACTCAATGTTGCAATATTCCAAGTAAGACTATATCTCTTTAGATCGTGTTGGACCCTTCATTTCGATGATGGATTTGATTTTTTCGGGGATTGGCTTCTATCCCCTGGTGGTTTACCATGTAACCCATGAATTTACCAGAACGAAATGGACATTTGAGAGGATTGAGTTCATTTTATATTTTGAAAGATTTCAGACATATCTGACAAATGCTGAATATGGTCCTTGGTGGTGATGTTTTTCACCAAAATATCATCAACATAAACTTCCATGATTTTGCCGATCTACTGGGTAAACATTGAGCTACAAACTTTCGGTGTGTTGCTTTGGCATTCTTGAGGCCAAATAGCATCATTTTGTAACAATATAAACCTAGTTCAGTTATGAATGAGCTATTCCCTTGATCAATTTTGTACATGGAAATTTGGTTATAGCCAGAGTAAGCATCCATAAAGGTGAGGAGTTCATGTCTAGCTGTAGCGTTGACCATTTGATCTATAGTTGGCAATGGAAAACTATCCTTAGGACAGGCTTTGTTGAGATCAGTAAAGTCTGTACAGACTCTTTAATCATTGTTGTTCTTTTTCACTAGGACAGGATTGGCAACCTATTTGGGATAGGTTGTTTCTTTAATGAATCTATAACTTCTCCACTTCTTTTTATAGGACCTCATATCTTTCGGCATTGAGTGGTCTCCATCATTGTCATTTTGATCAGATCGAAGGATCTATATTGAGCCTATGACAAGCTATACTTTGGTCAATCCCTTTTATATCCTCATGGCTCCAGGCGAACATGTCCAAATTACTGCTAAGAAACTCTACAAGTTTGGACCTAAGAGGTTGTTCTAGATTATGTCCAATTTGTAGCTCTTTTGGAGAGACATCCTAGCTGGCCTGAATTTGATCTAATATATCAACGGATTTCACACCCTTATCTTTAAGCTTGAATTTGGGATTTAACGAGATGATGTCAAGCTCTACTAGAGATGCCATATTCAAACGGTATTGGAGTGAAATATTAGGAGCTCTGATTGTTTTAGGATAGTGAATAATGCGGTACTCTTTAGTAGATTCCTTATTACCTTTGATTTGCCTATGCCATAGGAAGTTGGGAATTTGATGGAATAGCGGTGTACTAATATGATGGCTTTTAGATTGAATAAGAGATACTGCTCCATGATTGCATCATAGGGTGATGTGGAGTCAAATACTACAAGTTCAACGTCAACATGAGCTCGGTGGGGAGAATTCTAACCTCGACAACGAGCATGATTTGTCCCTTTACCATGGTTAAGGCTTTGATCAATCTAAGAACTACATTTGAGTACGGTTACAAGAAATGAAGTTGAAGTCCCATCCACTTTTTTGTGCCAATGTACAAAATGTTGAGGGCACTATCCATATCAACCAAAACTTGGGGAATGGTTATACTCGCTATGAGTAGAGTCACTATCAGAACACCTAGAGAAGAGTGTGAGCTTATTTTGTTTGCTTTGGCTGGTGGACGGCCTGCTTCAAGTCTTCTATAATGTTTATGAGTAATACATATCTCAGTTAGGTTGGTTGAGATGGGTCTTTTCAATCGGGACTCCTAAGATCTGTCGTATCACCCTTCATGGAACATATGCACCTCTGAGCTAGCAGGTCAATATTGTAGAGCTTGATCTCCTCGAGTTACACATATACCGTTAGGGGTTAGAAACTTTGTGCAGTAGAATTGATATTGTAGCCTTTAGCTCATAGAGTATGGATTTTCCCAAGATAGCATTGAAATTTGACGGTAGGTTGACCACCACAAAATCAACAATGATTTTTCTCTAGCAAGGTATTTCGCCAAGCTCAATGACCAGGGCAATTTGTCTTCAGACTTCAATAGGATCTCTTGTAAAGCATTGTCGCCTTTTGTGGTTGGTTGTATATATTTTTCCCTGATCCCCATTCATTCCAAGGTTTTTTAGTATAGTATGTTGACATAATTTCCATTATCCACGAGAGTTCCTCTTATGTTGATCCCTACGATGGGTATCGTCACTTTGATATTTCATTATTCCTTGGGAATCGACTTCTGAGAAGCTGAACCATTCTAGTCTTTTGGAAACAATGATGTTGAGTTTGTGACGTCCTACTTCATCATTTTGCCATACCAGGACATCCTCGATTGTGTCCGACGTTTCCATTATCAACGAGAGTTCATCTTATGCTGACCCCCGCGATGTGCATTGTCACTTTGATTTTTCATGACTCCTTAGGAATCAACTTCTAAGAAGCTGAACCATTCTAGTCTTTTGGAACTCCTACTTCATAATTTTGCCACACCAGGACATCCCCGATTGTGTCTGACGTTCTATTTGGGAAACTTGGTTTCCTCCTACCAGCATTCTGATCTTAGCCGTTTCCCGACGGTTTTTTATTGGCACCCTGGCAAGACAGGTGGCAGGTTAATCTGAAGGGCAAGGGTAACATGAGTCACTTTTATAGGTTTGGCTAAGAAACACATTAGCTAACCTCGCCTAATTAATGATTCAATTTGTTCTTCTAGGTCGAGACAGTTATCCTGTTGTGAACTGCCAACATGTGGAATCGCCAATACTAGTTCTAATTTGTTCTTTGCAAGTTTTTCTTCATGGGTTGAGATCGGTAGAAGACCTACTTGTCTCATACCTGCATGAATACCTCATCTAGATTGGTGTTAGAGGGTGGTACTAATGAAACCTTTCAGGATGGGGGCAAAGTTGATATTTTTCTCTCTTCTCTTTTTTCGTTTAGGTGTGGATTTCTTATCCATTTTTCCCTTTAGGAAGAGCAGAATAATTGAGTTTGGAATTCCTTCCTCTTAATCCGAGGTTGCCTCCTCTGCTCCAATATGCTTTTCTTCCCGACTTAGGAACTCATGGTAGGTCCCAGGCCCATCCTAATGAACTGACTACTAGAAGCGTGTTTTTGGCCTCAGTCCAAAGATGAGGCATAAGAGCTGCATCATTTGATATTTTCTCCACTTTCATGAACTGTTTATTACATATGCTAAGGAAACTTTTGAAAGACTCACTATACCTTTGCTTAATACTCACAAAGCGTTCTTTAGGCGTGATCCTAGCTTTGGAGCCCATGAATTGAGACAAGAATTCTAAAGCTAGGTCATTCCAATTTTTGATGGACCTTTGATATAACCTTCTAAACATTTGGGCTTTATTGCCCTAATATTAAGGAAAAAACTTTACACATGATGGCATCACTAACTCCTTACAGTTCCATTCAGGATGTATATTTGTCCAAATGGCTAAGTGGATCTCTCTCTCTTTTAAAGTCGGTGAGTGAATTATTTTCAGCTTTTCAGGTAGTTGTTTAGCCCAGTATATCCTCTGTAAAAGAAGAATGACGGCCAGTAAGGTATTCTTCTATAGCTTTTATATTTACTTCCAAGTTCGCTATGCATTTTTTCAACAAACTTATCTTAGGTTTGTTATTTATTTGACAAACCCCTTTGAGAGGACTGGCTTTCCTTCTTTTTGGTGATGTGATCATTAGGAACCAATTTGTTGAGTAGACTTCTTGCTTTTTTATAAGTTCTTTCTACTAGGAGAGAGTTGCTTCTTAACTCACTAGTCTTACTCTTTGACGATTCTTCCATGAGAAGTGAAGACTTTTTATGGTGAAAGGTCAGCTAGTTCTTTTCCTAACTGGTGATTGCACCTCGATATCAACTGGGAGATAGGGGAGGGATTGGTTTCTTTCCATTCTTCTAATAGTATTATTAGGTATTCTATCGCATCTCTCTTTGCGGTGAGCTGAGGATTGATGTTTTCAACAAGGTCATTCTTGTTTTGGAATTTGTTAGGCACACCTGTATCACAAGGGTTAGTTTGAGTTGGATTTTTGGAGGTTGAATTGTTGATCACGATAGTATTTAGGTTGGATATATAGTTTTTTTGAAAGGTTTTTATGGGAGATGTAGGGTTGTTTCATACAAGGCCCTCCTTCTAGTACCAAACTATTGATGTTAAAAAATGACTAAATCGGTTTTGTCAATTTAAGTGATATTTTGTAAGAGGTAAATGGTGCTAAGAGAGGTGGATTGTGCTGAAATAGTAAAAAGAAGAGAATGTTGGCAATAAGTAGAGAGAATGAGAAGTGTATTTCATGCATAAGTTGAGTTTACGAGAAAATAGGCAAATTGACACGATTTACATCAAATAAGCTATAGTGTTCATCTTAATGTGTGTGCCGCTGACTAGATACTAATTTGATGTTAAGTTCGGGCTTCTTGCGTCATGATGAAGCTGAAGTGAGAAGTCATCATTGCATGCTCATTATTGGTCACAATTTTGGTACATAATCATCATCGCCACTTGTTTTGACAGGATTGGCTAGGAGGAAGGTGGTGATGTCAGCCTTGGAGTAAGGGAAATCAGAGAGTAATGATGATGTTTCCTGTATGACGGTGGTAGATTTTGAATTCAGATGGGGAGCTAAGCTAAGCTGAGTATGTCGAGCTGAACTGGGAGCTACACCCTGTAATGGTTAGCCAGCCTGGAATTTAAACTCAACTTAGGAGATGTGGTTTAGGATATAAAGCATTTTTAGCATTTTAACAACTTCTTAATTTTATGGAAGTCAACATTTTAATACAATAATTTACTTCTATATAAACTTTATTAATTTATTCTTACTGGTTTTGAAACCTGAAAATATAATTACACAAGAAAGAAATAATTTAATAGAAGAAAATGGTTTCATTTGGAACTATTGGAATACTTTGTACGAACCGACATGAAGAGTAGTGAGTTAACTCGAAGATAGTAGGTACTATAACTGGCATTCTTGAAATCGGTTTAATCTTGATTGAGAACTTTCTCTTTGCTTTTTATATAGCTTGCTTTTGTTTTCAACCATTCGTTCATTTTAGATCATATATGTGTAACTGTTATATCTTAAATCCAATCAGTTTAGGTTGTAAACACTTTTAATATGATTAATGTATATATGTTTACAAGATCTATTTTTTTTAATTAGTATTCTAATAAATTCTAATAAATAATGGAATCCGTACATTTAAATCTTAGTAATTTGTTAATCACAAGAAGCTGTGATTATGAGATACAAATTACATATGGCTGAATCTTAAATTATTCGTGGTCGTAAGTGCAATGCCCCAATCCGCATGGATCGAAACGTCACTAGATTAACTTCACTTTACTTGTAGACCGTAGACTTAATAAAAGAATTAACTATACTTTTAGCGGAAAACATAAAAAATTAATTTAAGAATTAAATTTGAGAATTATTTAATTCTAAATAACATCATTTTGTATTAAGAGATTATCTAATAATTTCTTAGAAATAAAGTCGCATTATTGAAGTGAAATTCTAGGAAGAAAATGAAAAATAAATGTTGCTACTTTTGTTTTCTATCTCATCGGCAATTTCAAAAATAAATTCGTTGGCATATCTATCGATCTTGAAACTTCATGAAATTTTATAGTAAAGTAAGAAATCCTTTGTATTATGACATATCCCAAAATCAGCTTCCATCGGCAACATATGAGGCATTAAAATATTTTCAAAATCCGCAGCAACTCGGTTTAGAAGGTAACTCAACACAGTTTACTTAAAATGACATATAAAATTCTACAGACATCAGATCGACATGATGTTGACTTTACTCAGTAGCTAATCCATGAAACTATCAAAACACCACTAGTTTTGTCCAAAGATTCTAAGCAACTATTGAGTTACGACTTAGAATTTTTAAAGTCAAGGGCAAAGGCTGAAAACAGCAACACCACCGGTGCAATATACTTTAAGGAACATATAAAATTCTGTAGGTCTTGGATCGACGCGATTTCAAATTTATTCAGTAGCTAATCCATGAGACTATCAAACACCACTGGTTTTATCGTAAAATTCTAACTAGCGATTGAGTTACGAGTTTTTAAAGTCAAGGGCATAAACTGAAAATTTAGAAAAAAAAAAAACAGCAACACTAAATTGCCAACACTTTCTTTTGTGGTAAATGGTCACTTTTAAGTTAATTTTTATTACACGTAACTAGTTTTAAACATAAAATATTCTTAGAATAGTTCTGCATATGATGTTCAGAGAAATCTAATTAAAAAACATAAATGTTGCATAATCAAATTAAAAATGTTAAGTCACCGACATCTCCATGCATGTTGCATCACCCTCTACCATCATCCATGCCACAATTATATCAAATCAACTTATAAAAGGGGAATTAACCAATGAGTTTAAAACTCAATAGATATCATTAGTACATTTCGTTATCAAATTAGAAATTTTGAACTATAGATTCATATCATCGCACATAGAGGGATTTCCGACAAAATCTGATTTCTATAGCGTTATCATAACACGTAGAGCCAGATAATGATCATTTAAAGTATAGTAGTGTCGAAGCACCATACCCGGAGGTACCAATTCATTCAAACTTTTAATGAAAAATTATAATTTGATACGAAATATAAATTTGCACCTCTACCTACCTTCGTTTAAAAGCTTTTGAAAGTATAAAGTTGGACAATGGTTGTTGCTTCCCGACGGCACTTGAACTTTTAGAAATATGCTCCTCTCTTATGGATTTTTTTCTTTCTTTTGAGAATTATTTTCCTTTATCAAAGTGTGCATTTTCTTCTTCACACCCTTATTATTCTTAACATTTACTTAACATAAAGATATTTTTTTGAGAGAAAATAAGAGTAGTTTTGGAGTTGAGGGGAGTTGCGGTTAAAAAATGATTTTCCTCTTTTTGTAACCTCTTTTTTTAGTGAAAAACTAAATGGGAGAGTTGTAGTATCATTAATCATGTTAAATTGAGTCTTTAACTATAGATTTAAAGAGTTATAATCCCATAAAAAAAATTCTTATAAAAAAATTTATAAAACAATTACATAACAAAAAAAAAAAAAAAAATTAAGAAAATGAACTATTTATATGATTGTAACTTATCTCTATGAATGCTCACTAATAAAACAATTATTTCATCCAATTAACTTGATATAATTGTTCTTAATGTGCAACAATAAGGAGTTTATTATTTATTTATTTTTTACAAAAATAATTTTATAAAATACTTTATAAAAACATTCGCATGGTGATTCGAACCTGGGTTGCCTATATGAAATATCATGTAGATGACTATTGTGGCAACCCAGTTATTTATCAAATCTTTGTAATCAAATTTACTTAAACTTAATGTCTTAAATTATTGTGCTTATAAATAACTTATGGCTTGTACTTTCATAACATTAAATGAGTCGAGCTTCCATAGTTTGTTTCTTAAATGAGCTACATCAACCAAATTAAGAGTATAAAACTTGGGATATTAAATCTCTCATACCTTAAACAAAATTTCGTCCTCGAAATTTACCTTATGGTTTGACAAAGAGGGTTGGCCGGTTGGGTATTTGTCTTTAACTTCTTCTTCTCTTTCCCAAGTGGCTTCTTCTACTCCATGAATACTCCATTACACCTTGATTAGTAAAGACAGCTAGACAAAAAAGGCGTTTGGTGAAAACTACAAATTTTCTCACTTGAATAGAACTCATTTCTCCAAATGACCCTACATAGACTTCTTCAACTTTTCTTAATCACAGTTTCACAATCAAATTGGTTATGCTATTCATTGATTGAGGACAGTGCCATTTCAATAAAAGATTTACAAGTTCATGTTCTTACATAAATTTTCGACCATGGCTTCACAAATCGACATTTTGGTGAGATTTCTGGCCAAAGATTGAGTTTTTGGAAGAAGCCATTCTCAATCAAAGCTTTTATTAGCCACGTGAAAACTCTGGAACCAAAATATTGAGGTAGCTATGGCGTCGCCTCTAACTTCGACTAAGGCCAAGCAATAGCCAGCATCACAAAGAATGGCAATGCACGTGTCTAGACTTTTTTCCATTGTGTTAGCTGTAGATTTTTGATGGAGACAAGACAATGATAGTGGCGTGTTTGGAGGGTTTCTATTCAGCTATTTTTTTTCTGGCAAAAAGCAGGTGTTTTCAGCTCAATTGGTACTTTTTTTGGCTTGATGTAAATGAATCCCATCCACGGTGGGAAAAAGTGGTTGTTAGTTAATGGGCTTGGAAGAAATAAAGGCTGGTTGGTGAGCTTCAGTTGGGTTGGTCAAACATTTATGTAAAGTTGAGCCCAAGATTTGTTTTAGAGGAAATTACACGAACTTAGACATTTAGAGATCACATTTCATAAATCAGAGGTCTAGTTTACTATTTCAAATCTCAGATGTTTTGCTATACAATTTCAAATCCTAATTATCTCCACCTCACTCAATTCATCACCACAACCATTTTCAAAACCTAAATCTCTATCTCTCTTCTTCTTGTCCTCTGTCTCTTTCGTGCCACTCTTTCTCTTCTCCTATCCTCTCTCTTGCGTCTCACTCTTTCTTTGAGTTCCGCCGTCATCACTTCATCTCCTAGCTTCGTTGTGCATCGAAGAGCGCTGCTTTATCTCCTTCGCATATGTCAGCCGTCGGCGCTGCCATTCTTCTTCTTCTTTTAATTTTTGATGCGGTGCTGTGTAGTGGTAGTTTGATGGAGCTATGCGCGGTGGTAAGTGCGATTGTGGTTGGACGTGTTGCTGTGTGCAGTGGTTAGTTTGGGTGTGGTTATGGTGTACGATGGTTGGGTACGAGTTGTTTAGTGGTGGAGATTGCTTAGTGCAGTTAGTGTTGGGGGTTGTAAAATAGTGGTGGTGCGTTGGTGGCGTGGTGGTTGCGCGTTTCCTGGTGGTGGTGGGGGTGATGCGTTTCGGACGGTGGTGGTGCGTTTTCTGGCGAAGGTGGTGGTGTTTTTGTCGTGGTGTTTGTGGTGGTGGCGATGTTGTGATTGTGGCGGCGTGAGGGTGTCACATCTGGTAGTGGTGGTAGTGTTGTGACAGTAATGGTGGTGATGGCGACGGTCGTGGCTGTTGGGTATGGTGCTGTAGTGGTTGGGTGGGGTGATAGTGCGGTGCTGTGTGACTGATAATTTTAGATTTGATTTTTGGTGGTGGTGGTGGTCGGAGGTGATGGTGAGATGTTGGTGGCGATGAGTCTCTCGAGGTGGTGGTGGATCTAGTGAGATGATGTGATGGTCTGTGATTTGTTGATTTGTTTGAGATTGTATCGTTGTCGAGAAGTGGTGGTGGTTTGGCGACGGTGGGGTGCTGCTGTCGGAAGAAGTGGTGAGTGGTAGTCACAATGGTTGGTTGTGGTTACAAATTATTTGGTCGTTTGTGACCATTAAATTCATTAATTTGTGACCGATAAACAATGTGACCAATAAAAAAAATATAAATTGTGATCAAGAAATAATGTGTGGCCTAAAAAATTGTTAATTTGTGATCGATAATTTGACAATTTGTGACTGTATATTAAGTTGTGACTTATACTATTTGTGATTTGTGACCCATGAATAAGTTGTGACGTATAAATTTTTTTATTTGTGATCGATGAAAAAATTGTGACTTGTAAAATATCTGAATTGTGATCGTAAAATAATTTGACCTATAAAATTTCTGATTTGTAACCGTAAAATAATTTGTGATTTATAAAATGTTTGATTTGTGGCCGATGTACAAATTGTGACATATAAAATTTTGAATTGTGACCATAAAATAATTTGTAACATTTCAATTTTTTATTTGTGACTGGTGAACAAATTTTGACCTATAAAATTTTTGAATTGTGACCGTAAAATAATTTGTGACATGTAAAATTAGTAGTTTGTGACCAATTATATAGAATTTGTGACCAAATTATATGAAATTGTAACATTAATATATTTAATTAATAAAATATATGTTTAATTAATTAATTTAGGGATTAAATTTTAATTTTTATATCTTCAATCCAAACTCCTTGCAAGCTTTAAGGTATTACAACTACTACATCAAAATTGAATAGGTCTTGAAAAGACTTGGTCCTTATTAATGCTACCGCTATTTTAAAAATCCCTACTTAAAGTGAATTAGAGCCTGGACGTATCTATTAATCAGTTTCTGTTTCTTGTTTTCTACTGGAGCCCCAATGTTGAAGAAGATGGATAATGGCAAAATTTGAGTTTGAGGTGGCAAAATTCTTTTATTTGCATGCTAATTTTACAGTAACTAGATTATTTGATTTGTGTATAAATTAAGCCCCCGTTTGACACCTATTAATTTCTCATTCTTCATTTCAACCATACATTCTACAAATAAAATAATATTACACAAAAATAAAAAAAAATTCATCACTTTTCTACCACACATTCTCACATCAATCATTATTCCAAAATTTTTACTCTCCTCAAAATGGGTTTCAAACATGGGCTAAATCAATATCCAAGTTGATGAATTCTGAAAGATATGTAAAATTGTGCTATTGCAATTCTTGATGATGGCATGGATGTACTACAAACTTCATTTATGCTAAAGGCATTGTAAGTTTTGGGCCTTCAATAACATCAAACCTTGAGCTCAGATAAACCACCAATCGAACACCACGATGAACAACCAATCTCCAAACTAACAACACCCAAACCGATTGCTTCAAGGTTCCACAAAGGAGTGAATTGAATGATCTTTGGCAGCCCAAACTAGCCACTAAGGCTAAGAAAAGAGGAGGTGAAGATAGCACAAAGCAAGAGGAAGCACAAAGCAAGAACCTTTCTTCTCTCTACAATTCTCACGGCTCCAACAATCTATTCACACTAGGGCAAGACAAAAAAAACCGACCCACTTATAAACCAAGCATAGTGGGCTTCTAGGTCAAAGTTAAGTGGTCCAATAAGTACCAATAAATGGGCTTCTAACCTTAAAGTCGTCCAAGGTAAATGTTCCGGGCCATGAGCAACACCAATGAGATTAGACTACTTCAAATGGCCCACTTAGGTTTTCGAGTGTTCGTTCATTGTTGTGTCGACATTTCACTTCAATCATCAGTCGACGCCTATGAAGTCTAATCCAAACTATAAAATCGGTTTAACATCATCGCTTGAATTTATTGGGTATCAAAAACCCCAACATGAATTATATTTGCAACTGCACGTAAAGTATTTGACAAATTGCCTAGTTTTAGATTTTTCCAATTTAGAGATTTCAGTTACCTGGCATGGAAGCTTGTTGCAACTATACCAGTAACTTGCAAGCTATGCGTGGATTTATTAACAAACATCTGAATAATATTAGTTTATTCCTATTGATTTGCAAATTTAATTTGGCACCAACTAGACATTTTCTTGTTGCCTTTTATGGTTCTCCATACTATGAAGATTTCATTGGAAAGTATGGTTATCCAAGTTTCCTACAAATGCTCGACAAAATACATAACTTGGATTTCCCTTGTTCAAAGGCTCCATGGATCGTCTCAATTGCTCAAGGTGAGCTCTAGCTCATGGTTTTCTTATTTATTGAAGGCGAGTCCTAGCTCGTAGTCTTCTTATTATTGAAGGCGAGTCATAGGTCGTGAATTTCTTGTTATGAGAGGCAGTATCTTTTGGAGTCCTCGTTCCTTGAAAAAGGAAGATGCAGTATTTCAGAGTCCTTGTGCCTTGAATAAAAGAAGAGGTGGTATATTTTGGAGTCCTCCTAATGTGAATCGATCTTGGGAACCCACGAACAAGATGGAATAAACCCAAGAAAGTTAAAAATCACGTCACGTAAAGATCAACCCGACCTGTTGTCTGACCCCGTATCAAAAACTGAGATTATACGTAAGAAATCTGATCTGTTGATTACCCGAAATAAAAACCGTGAAGTGAAAACGCCACAAAAGGATTGCGATCTCCTTTTGATAAGTTCAAAGCTAGATCTTTAAACCACCAAGAAATATAGAGGAAGAAATCTCACTAAATTGTATTCTCTCAAAATAATTAATCAAAGTCTTGTTTACAATGAAATAATAAGAGCCTATCTATAAGAAAACCCTAAAAACCCTAAAAGGCACGAACCAAAATCTGAAAATTCGCATCCAAAATTTGCCCATGCTGCTTTCGAGGAGTAGCCATGCGGTCGCATGGCTTGTAGAACCACGTGGCCGCATGGTTCTCCAATTTGCTCCCCGACTTCGGTTTTTAATTCTGATGCTTTCCAACTCGTTTCAGCCCTCGACCCTAACATGGAACTTGGTTGTTGGCTTGTCAACTTCGTCCTCGTGAACTTCGTGGCTCAAACATTGATTGCATGGATTTCTCATCTCGTTTCGAACCTGACTCGTCCCCGAACCCGACCTTGAATTTCTCTTATCACATTTCAATCCTCCGTCCGCTTGATGCCTCATTTGGGTCACATCATCCCATCTCTCTTCGAAAGGATTCGACCTCGAATCCGAACCTGTATCAAACAAAACAACATTAGCAACGTCGAAAATGTTAACGATGATAGATTTACCCATTAGAAGTACACTGCATCCCTCATTCTCGCTCATAGCAATGGAATGGCATGGTCCATCTCCCCTATAATGTAATTTGGACATCCTCCGAGTTCGTATCCGCTTCGTACATATAATCACCATTGTCTCACAAAATCCAACACTGACACCAACAAATGAAAACATTAAATTGAACAAGATTAGTGAATGAGAACCACTTGTCAAATTGGCATGCAGGACGGAATTATTAGACATTAAACTTACTCCTAACACATTTCATAAATCCAGCCTAAGACAGGTAAGAACATCAAGATAGAAATTCAAACACGCTTGCCTACAACTCCCAATAATGCAACCTAATTGTCTAGGATATGTGATTAACTCCATGTGACAAGCTAGGATTTCATGATGTAGTAAGTGCATATCATAAACAAGCAAGAGATTTTCCATAAATGTGTGCGACGATTGACTTACTATCCTCGTGGAATTATTAGAAGTTTTATCATATACCCAAGCAAATATCTCATGTGAAAATCTATTCTTACATGTTAACTCATAGTCTAACCTAGGTATAGTGATTTGATACGTTACCATGGCGTGGTTACATTCCTTTCCATTGTTACTCACCAACTTCTACATATGCTTTGCATCAGGTGGATAGTCAACGTATAGCGCCCCGCAAATTATTCCTCTATGGAATAAATCCTTGAATTCCTACAAAAGAGAAATATCTAAATTGGGGAGGGGAATGTTAGTTCTCCCTAAAGCCCTCTCACACTTGACTTTTTTTTCGCATATAAGCTCACTTTGAAATTTTCTCTCCTATCTGACTTTTCTCTCTATTTTCTCTAGCGTGGCTTTACTTTTTTTTTTTCTCACTCTCAGCCACCTCAATAGCTGCTCTCATGCTCTCATTTTTCAGCTCTTTATTTTTGTTCTGTCGCTCACATTTCAATTTTAGTTGGTCCTCATGGTCCTATTGTGGTGTCAAAGGTACTAGTATGATAGCTCTTCTATCATTCACAAAATTATACCGATTTGTGAGTCCAACATGCTCCACTCTCCTTTGGTTGTCTTGCATGCATTAGAACCACATCACATAACACATCATCACTATACCGCCCAATGCTGAAGTTCACCAAAGCCCTTTGGTAACCCGATCCTCTTTACAACTACTTAGTCACTCCAATTTGTATGGTTGTAGATGCCTCATAAGAGGTAACCCTAACCCTTCTACAAGGGTTGCCCTAGCCACATTTGTACAACTCCTTCCATCTATAATCAAACTGAAAACCTTACCCTTAATGTGACACTTGGTGTGAAACAAATTCTTCCTTTGCTGGTCCTCATTACCCACATTCATTTGTGTAGTAAGAGCACGCATCACGAGTAATGACTCTTCAACCAGGTACTCCACACAAGTTTCACCTTTAAGATCCTCCAATTCAGGTATGCTGTCACTCCCACTTCCATCATCCGTTTCAATCTCTTCATTTTCCCGAAGAATCATCACCCATTAGTTTGGACACTGTGAAGCGGTATGCCTCGAACCCAAACACTTGAAGCATTTAATATCCCCCGACCTACCAGCTTGAGACTCGATGTTTGATAATCAATAAGGTTGCACGGACTGAGACAATTGACCTGATTTTCCAAAAAAAGAAAACAAAATGACCTAAAATTTTATGTTTGCTTTTGTTTTGTTTTGCCTCTAATTATTCACGAGATGTAGACTCTTTTTTTTCGTCTCTTTTTTTTTCATCTCTTTTTTTTAAGCTCCTTTTTTTTTTTTATCTTTTTCTTTTTGAACGGGACTCAATAAACAACTAAATAATTAATTTAGAGGCTATTAAATGACACAATTATACGGGAATAATGACTCAAAATCAAGAAAGATAAAACAAGAATTTTTTGGACTCAAACTATAAAATAATTAACGAAAAGTAAAGGATAGATGACCTGAATTTTAGAGCCAAGATCTGATACCAACATATGTGAACCCAACCAAGAATCGATCTTGGGAACCTACGAACAAGATGGAACAAACCAAGAAAGTTAGAAATAATAAGACACTAAATAATGAAATAATAAGAGCATATTTAAATGAAAACCCTAAAATTCCTAAAAGGCACGAAATAGAGTCCAAAATATGTTAAAAGATGTTACAAATCTAGAGTTTTAGGAAAATAAGGAAACTGTCAAAATTTGAAAATCTGAGTCCAAATTTGTGTCATGCGGCCACATGGTGCATTTCCATGCGGTCACATGGGCAAGAAAAATTTGCCCCTTCTGTTTTCGGGATGTAGCCATGCAGTCGCATGGCTTGTAGAACCATTCTGCCATATGGTTTTCCAATTTACTCCCCGACTTCGATTCTTGATTCCGATGCTTTCCAACTCGTTTCAGCCCTCGACTCCAACTTGAAACTTGACTGTTGGCTTGTCAACTTCATTCCTGTGAACTTCGTAGCTCGAACAATTCAATTGATAGCATGGCTTTCTCGTCTCGTTTCGAACCTCGACTCGTCCCCGAACCCGATCTTGAATTCCTCTCATCGCGCTTTAGTCCTCCTTCCGCTTGATGCCTCATTTGGGTCACATCACCTCTTTCCTTGAAAAAAGGAAAACGCAGTCCTCGTTCTTTGAATAAAGGAAGATGCGGTATTTTTTGGAATCCTCATTCCTTGAATAAATAAAGAGGCAATATCTTGTAATCCTTGTTCCCTGAAAAAGGAAGAGGCAAATTGCCAGTTGCTTATTTCTGACCATGCAAGATGTTTATTCCTCGCTTCTTAATATTGTCGAGCCTAGTTATAAGACCTCGTCTATCCGATGCCAGTTTATAAGATTTCGATAGTTTGAGATTTATTTGCGAGATGTTTATTCCCCACTTCACGAGATGTTTATTCCTCGCATCTCATTATCGTCGAGCCAAGTTGTAAGATCTCGTCTATCAGAGGCCGCTTATAAGACTTCGATAGTTCGAGAGTTATTCGCAGTACGTTTATTCCCTGTGTCTCCAAATGATTATCACTGGCCTTGTGAGATATTTATTCCTCGCCTCTCACTATCATCGAGCCAAGTTGTAAGACATCGTCTATCAAATGCCGTTTATAAGATACCAATAGTTCGAGAGCTATTCATCAAATGTCTATTCCCTACCTCACCAGATGATTATTTTTGACCTCGTAAGAAGTTTATTCATCGCCTATCACTATCGTTGAGCTAAGTTATAAAACATCTTCTATCGAAGCTAGCATATAAGACATTGAAAGTTCAAGACGAGCCACTAGCTCAATAGTAATTAGTCGCTCTACGAGATGCCTCACCTTACAAGATGTTGCATTACAACTGCATTTATCTTCAAAGAGCTCATCATGCCTCAGCATTGAATGTATTACAGCTGCCTATCTTTCAGAACTTTGTTTCTGCTTTAGCTATGTTACATCTACTAATCTTCAGAGAATTTATATATTTACCACTTCATAAGGAGATGGGTGGGCCTACCTTAAAACCTACGAAGACGAAGCCTTCCATGGGTAGATCAAACATCATGGAGGAAGCCATTGACATATATACGCCACCCCTATGTAAGGATGTCAGCTTATTATAGCTAATTATGTCCAGGGCATCGCCTGTGTTTCTCTCATTCAGAGCATAGCCTCTACATCAACTTATCACAGCTACTTATATATTTAGTCTCGTCTCTACATCAATTTCATCACAATGGCTTATATTCAAGGTCCAACTAACATATTAATATTTGACTCAAATTTAGGGGACTATTGTGATACTATTATCTTTGTATCATTAAATTATTGCTGCTAGCATTTTAATTATATTGTTGCTATTAAGTACGCATGCCACATCATTGCTAGCATGTCATGACATTATTTTCACTACTGTCAGTATGTATGCCACGTTATCTACCTTATCAACACGTTGCTTCACTTCGCATATTATATCTTAAAAAAATTTGATGTCATTATTCACTTTTTGTCATGAGTAATTTGAGGGGCAAATTGACCCCAAATTTATTTTATATATGTGTAGTGGAGATATTATGTTGTATTACATGTTGATATAGTCCATACTACAGAGGAGATGCTGTCGAAATCTTGACAAATTATATGCGACATCTTTCGAGGCAATCTGTAAATTTTCGCTTATTTAAGCTCGCACAGATGCTTTCAAGGCAATTTGTATGTCCTCACATATTTGGAATCGATGCATATTTTCGAAGCAATTTGTAAGTCATCGCTTATTGGAGCTATTCATATTTTTGAGGCAATTTGTAAGATCTCACCTATTTGACTACTTATATTTCGAAGTCTGACCCGTATATGAATGTACGACTCAAACTTAGGGAACTATTGTTACACTTATAAATTACGTGGTATGGACTATTTATTGGGTTGAATTTATTAAACTAAATAATTTGCATCTTGTGCTCGATCCATTACCCACGTAGCCCATTTACAATTTCCTATATATATATATATATAGGAAATTGTAAATGGGCTACGCCAGTGGCCTTTGCCTCCTAACGGGGTGTTCCAGTGTGTAGGCGATGTCTACGTGGAGGGAAGGTGGAAGGGATTTTGTTGGCTCATTTTTTAAGGTCAACAAATATTATAATAGAAAATAGCTAACAATGCAAAATCGTAAAAAATGCAAGACATGCCAACTAGATGAACGAAAAGAGTGACGGTAGCGGTGGTGCTAGAGCTTGCTAGACGCGGATTTAAAGAATGAAAGATTTTATCACTTTTTTGAATTGTGAGAGAAGATAAATCAGCTGCTACATGTACATTCATTTTATATATTAAATTTGACGTTCATGATGTGTCAAAATCATGGCCATTAATTTGAATAACATTTTTTCAAATCAATGTCCATGATTTTGACACATCAAGAAATGTCAAACTTCTTGTACAAAAAGAATTTACAAGTAGTTTAATTCAAGATAAATACATGGGTTTTAGGCTTTGTGGTGCCATTGTGGTGATCGTGACAGTTGATGGAGGTAGATCGAGGTCAATGCTTGTGGATTGAAGATTCAAAAATGCTAGTTGTACATCAAATATTGTACATAAGGGGCTACATCACACTCACATGGGGTAGGACCCACTTACATAAAATATTTTTTTATTTAAGTGGATCCCACCCTCCATGTGAGTGTGATGTACACCCTTGTGTCAATCTTGATGTACCCCTAGCATTCCTCTTGAAGATTTGGGATGATTTGAAAAAGGACAGTGCCATTTGAATATTTCAATGCATGCATCGTTGTTGATATTGTCCTTGTTGCAAAATAAGTAATTGGTTGAAAAATTATTTTTTTAAACTGTTAAATCACAATTTGTCATGTGGCAAAATTTACACCAAGCATGATTGTTTGAAAATTGGTTTCCTCTCGTAGCAATAATTAGGTGGTGACGGGGTTTGATTTTGATGGATGTTAATTATTTTTTAACTAGAACATCGTAATTTTCAAAATTAATATATTTAGGCCTTACACAGCCTAATTTGTAAGTTACATGCTAGTCCAACTTTGAGCATTATTAGGAGTTACTCACTGAAATTCAAAATGCTTCTCAGTGGTCACTCAATTTTAAGTCGTCGCACTAGATTACTCACCATACAAATTTTGTTTCACTTTGAGCTTATGTGGATGACAGAATTCCTACGTGGCACCTAACTTTATCCAAAAATCTAAATGAGATGTCAACGTGGACACTAGATCATGAAATTCCAACACACCTCTCCCATTTTTAAAAACTAAAACACGTTTTCACCTAATAAAATAAAAATCACAAATTAGCAAAGAACTGATAATTGAATCGAACGTCCCCAAATCATGCCTCAAACCTTAACTCAAAAGAAATATGTCCCAAAATCAAAGGCTGCACCTCAACAGTCGACCGAGTACCAAAAAGTTTGGATTATTGAAGTTGTGCACATGGAGGGGCCGCAAGGAGTTAATTACAAAACCATTTTTTAATTCATTTTTAAGTGTTTATGATTTCTTGTCGTGGGAAAACTTACAAAATCCATTCAACCGATGTTGTTGTAGGGTGAGCATTAAAGTGTGGTCAAAATATTCATCTATTTTGTGCCTTTTGTTTTGCATTAATTTTGTGAACACACAAAACATAAGTGGCCATTTGAGTGTAATCCGACTGATAAGCGGACTTACGTGAGTTTGCTTCTGTTGTAATTTTCATTGACTTTTCCGTCTACATAAAATGGAAGTGTGAGTGTGAGTCACTCAAATCCACGTGGCACTCACTTATTGGACAAATGAGTTTAGTGAGGATTGTGGACCTTAGAATAAATCCTATGATTGGAGATTATCTTGTGGTCATTTTTTTCCTCTAGTTTTGTCTTTCATCCCCCTCTCACTATACATGAACCATGTTACATATACAATCATGATTGACAATTTCTTCGACAACCATGAGTTGGTAGAAATCTACACTAGCCATTTTAAAAATTGTTTTTTAAATCAACAGTATGGATCTTGACAACATATGGATTGTCAACAAAGTTGTCGACAAAGATTGTGTAAATTTCTTTATTCCTGGTACATTGGTTTGAACTTTGAATTCAAATAGTTTTGGTCCTATAATACAAAGGGTATTCTCTTGGTAGCATTTGAACTTGTCAAAGACGAGAAATATAGAGAGGAACCAAGTGAGAAATGTTTATTTCTCCAGTGAAAACTCTTGGTTAGCTTAATGGGTTTTTTTCTTGGTAAATACATTTTCATTTCTTTTTTATGATGGTACTTTGATTCGGTGTGGCACAAATTTAAGCTTAATATCAAAGACTCCATTGGTGGAGGTGTTAAAGAAGTTTTGGATCGATTTTTATAAATTTGAGAGATTATTTCGCATTGTGAGTTGTAATAACTTATTATAATCAACATTTTATCTCTGTACAAATGGTATTAGAGCCCATGCTAGTGATAAAAAGTGTGAAATCAACCTGAAAATCGGATTAGAATTGAAGTGGCTTAGGTTTGTTCAAGAACAAAGAGACCTGAAACTTCAGGCCCCTATTTCAATGGATCCAGACACCTGGTAGACAAACGAAGACCATATTCCGACTTCAGACTACCAGAGGAACATCCTGATATGGTGTGGAGATCGTGAAGCAAGAAGTGAAGCACACTTGTTCGTGCGAAACCCACAAACGTATGAGATCGTTGACAAGTAATAGATTTAGTGAGTTGAGTGTATCATTCCACGAGGAAAAACTTCCAATTCAAGTGTACTAGCTTTGTATGAAAATCTAATTATATAATACAAAAGAGTTTTTGATTTGATTTTATGCTAAATTAATATAATAAAACTGTAAAAGTTTGATTTTTATTAAATTATGGATAATTGTATTTTCAAATTCGACTATTGTTATCTATTTAAATCTTGATCTGTATTCTAGTTCCGTTCATGCGTTATTGACAATTGATAAAGTTATGATATATAATTTTCTTTTTCAAGATATTAAATGTATTCTAATCACGATCCGAATCTATTCATGACCTGAATTTGAATGAATAGAATACATAAATTTTAGGTAATCTATAAGATTGCACAAGTGATAAATGATATTCCTAATCTGTTATACATATGTTAATTTAAATGAATAGAATACATAAATTTTAGGTAATATGTTATACATATGTTAATTTTGCCACGATCTAAACTTATTGTGAGTCTTCTAATATTACAACAAGCAACTAATTATCTAATTGTTAGCTGCGCAATTAAATAATGCAATGGATATACAAAAATGGATCTAGCCTATCATGCTTTTAAATGAATTACAAGAAAACTAATGAAAAATCATCACTCGGATCATAAAATAATGCATGAAATCTTGATCTTTAATTCCAAGGTTGAATTCTTCAAAATTTTGATGTAATTAGCTTCAATTCTTTACTAGGGTTTAATCTTCTCTCTCAAAATATAGGAATTGGTCCTTTATTTATTATTATTATTATTATTTATGAATTTTATGGTATTGTTGTGTATCTAGAAGTTAGAGAAAGCTCTCTCAATGTTTTTCCCAAGTTCTGTATTATTAAGGTCGAATTTAGGTCAAGAAATCATCCTAAAGTTGTTACCAATAAGAATTGGAATAAAAAAAAAAAAAGGAAATTGGTTCATCAATAGATAATTTGGCCAGGGCAAGCGTTAAGGTATAGCTACCACGTGCGTGCAGGCATGCTGAATTACTCTCGGGTCAAGAAAAGGTGGTCCATGAGCACACACTGGCAAAAGGGTCATGCGTACGCCGATTCACCCCGATTTTGTCACTGAGCAACCTTTAATTTTTTTTTTTTTATAATAAGTTTCTCTACCGATATTCGATTGAAATGATTCAAAGTGCATTGATCAATTATTGTAAATAGAAGTTCTCCAATTCAAACATTTACTATCGAAAAAATGGATCTCAATTTGACACTGAAAATTTGAAGCATAACTTGTTCGATTGGAAATTGAGTTTGTTTCGATTTTTCATTCATTTGACTTCTAATTTCATCTAGTTGATTCTATGTAATCTTCAATCATTTTTTTATGATCCTAATCAGCTATTGGATGTTTGCACTTAGATCCCTTAACTTTGAATTTCTTTATTTTTCGCTCGTGTTTCTCCAATTTAAGCTATAATTCATCAAATTTAACATCAAACATCATAGTTTATTGGCCCAAATAAATGTAGAAAATACACTTATCAACACGAGTAGCAGACACACGTATGAAGCACGAGCACAGAGGCTGTGTCGATGGGTGAGGAGGAATCAGGCGACGGTGAAAAAAGACATATTGTTCCTAGAGAAGTTTTTGACTTTCTGGTGGTGTTGGTTTTATGATTGGTGCACTATGGAAGCTAATGGTGGCTCGAATAGCGAGGCAAGGACGATAAAGTTTTTCGATGGAGGTTCTTGTGGTTGTTGCAGCTGTTGAAAGTTTTTGGGCGAATAGTAGTTGCCCTAAAGTTGTATAATCTGCATCTCTCCATACAATACAAATCAACAGGTTGCTTCACTCGATTTGCACATTCTAACACTCTCTTGATCTTATAATTTGTGATCATTTTGAAAAGTAATTTCTGCATAAATTAGTTTTAACTTGCATTTGTGTAAATATCTTGAATACAATCTTTTCGAAAAATATTAATTTTGCTATTATGGCCTCTCGAGTTGAATTGCACAATTTAATGCTGAGGAATATTAATCCATTTGGAAGTAAAGAAAAAATGAAAGATCTTTTAATTCAACCAAAAGTTTTTAAAGCTCTTGAATACCCAAAAAATTATCTTGATACATTAAAAGTTAAATTGGATGAAATTGCTGAAAATGAATAAAATTGTACATAGTTTTATTCTGTTGCATTTATCTAACGATGTGTTGAAACATATTGAACAACATAAGACTGTCAAAAACTTGTGGGAAGCACTTCATAAACTATTCTTGCAAAAATATTGCCAAATAAGATTCATTTGCTTTGAAAAGTTTTTAGTTTTAAGCTAGACCTGAGAAATGATCTTAAGTCCAATCTAGGTGACTTTAACAAGTTTAAAAAGTGTTTGGTCCACAATGATAAGAAATTTGATGATAAATATCTAATTGTTATACTTTTGAATTCTACACCTGAATCCTATAGAGATGTTAGGAATGTCATCACGTATATAAGGGATATTTAGACCCAAAATACTGTGATTGGTGTTTTGAGGGCGAGGGAGCTAGAGCTTAAGAAAGAGTTAAGGAAAAGCTCGAGAGAAGAGAGTTAGTTTGTTAATAGAAGGAACGAGATAAGGGAGAACCATTTTTAAAGTAAGAAAGGCAGACGGAAATCAATTGGTAGGTCTAAGTGTAGAGATAAGAGTGGTAAAAAATACACCACAATTTTAATTTAATGTGAAAGCCTAATTTTGAGATACCTAGCATTAATGATAGAGTAAGAAACAAGAACTTATCATTCATACTCACTAATTGAAGATTATTTCTTGGGATTTGGATTAAGAAGAAGAAGGGGATATTGTCGACAATAATTGAAGAGTTTCGGGGAATCAAGAATTCTCCTCATTTTCTTTCTATAACAAAAATCGAGGACATGTTTCATTATTCTAATATGGATTCTTGTACTTTTATGATGCTTGGATATATTTTTTGTTATGGAGTTTTAATATTAATTTCAAGATTTTAACTTTTGATACTTATTTGTCTTGAATGATTGGTATAGTTTTTAACGTCTTTCAATTATGTAGCTAATAATTGAATTAACGTGTGACCTTTATTTTATACGAGGGAAATATTAGAAATTTAGCACATGATTACAATCGCTGTAAAGTTCAATTAATGATAAAGACATTCGTCGATTTCCTCACTAAAGCCTTGTGTATAACAAATATACCCTTTAACGAAGCAAAAAGAAAAGAAATATACCCTTCTCTTTAATGAAACAAAAAGAAAACAAAAGAAATAATTGTAATCATAATTCCAAATTCTTACGAGTCTCAATTAAAATGACTTAAAACATTTTTACCAAAAAAAAAAAAAAAATCGTCTTCCCAACAAACCTCAACTACAACTATCCCCCACCTTGACCGCCACCACCACTACTAAAAGACAGACAAATTAAATAAGTAATAACAACATTAATCTTCTACATAATAAACGACAATCTTCATTAAACATTTATTAACAAAAAACACTATTAATTATAAAATTACTCTTTAAATAACTGCAAATTCAAGAAATGTATTCAATTCAAATTTCATGCATTATTTATAAGCATAAATGATCTCCTGTTTCCAGTGGGCACGCACGATAATTTCTTCCCACTGTTGCCACGTCAATGGTGATTTTTGCTTTTTGTTTGTTTTTGTTTTTTTGTTTTTACTTCGTGGTTTGCTTCCCCCCTCCCTCCCTCCAAAATCCTCTATGAGTTGGATAGAAAACGAGTTAATTAAATTAGTGCTCACTAAACTTTACCTTGATTACTACTTGTTCACCCAAAAATAAAATATTACTGATTACTCGCCTAGTTTTAAACGAAATTCCCTATCCATCATCCATTTCAATTCCATCCATCTACATGGGCAAAAAAATCTACTTGACATGAAAATCTTATGTGTCCACTAACGGTGTTAAAAATTGCAAGATAGACACTTCAAAAATATCTTTTCCTTAAGAAAATTGAAGAACCGTTTATTTCTACAAGTTTCTTACACATAATACTCGGAATGAATTTTATTTATAAATGTTTCATACTTGTGAATGTGTGAAACTTGTATAAATAAAATTGATTTTCAGGATAATATGTATAAAACTTTGCAGCCGTGGCGGGTCCGATGAATGATATTATAATTAATTATCCGGTCGATGTAGCACGTTTGGGTGTTTAGGGTTGAATTATTGTAATATGTCCGTGTCCGTTTTTGGGAATATGTAATATGTGATATTTGTGGATAAATAATAAATTGGGAAATTTGTGATAAATGATAAATTGGTGTTGGAAATTGGAAGAATTTTTAATATTTTTTAATTCAATATTAATAAACGATCTCAATATTGCAACCGTTGACGTCACGGTCAATAGCCAACGATCAACGTCCCACCAAACTCACCAACATTTCTAGATACGGCGAGTATGGGAAGAGAGCTAGAAATTAAGAGACATATCTAAATATAAAATAATAATATATTTTGTCATTCTATAAAATGAGCTCTTGAAAAATTAGTAAAAATTGAAGAATGACGCCAGAAAGTACAAAACAGTGCGTTTGATTATCAATATTTTTTAAGAAAAATATATTTTTTCCAACTAAATTACTACTTTTGTATTGTTTGACTGACATTTTTTCCATGAAAAATATTTTTTTATCACATAACCATGTTTTCCTTAAAATCAAGAAAATATTTTTTTAAGGGGTATATGAATTTATTTTCCAGGGAATTAACTCTCTCTTACTTTCTCTTGTCTATCTCATCTCTTCATATACTCACTAATAAAAAATAGACGAGTATAATATTTTCTAAATTGAAAATTAAACCAATCAAACACATTTAATTAAAAATTCTCATACAAATAAGTTCTAGATAATTCAATTGTCGAAAATTTATTTTTTTTCCATGTAAATTTCATGTTCGCAATCAAACAAGTCTTAAGAATATGTTTGATTGACTTTATTTTTCATAGAAAATATCATTTTTCTATACAAATTCCAACTTTTGGGCTGTTTGATTAACACTTTTTTTATGCAAAATATTTTCAAACTTTTGATCACGTGATCATATTTTTCTTAAACTAGGAAACATTTTCTTTAGAGAATTGTGATTTTTATTTTCCATAACTCTCTCTCTCTCTCTCTCTCATCCACCTACCAATAAAAAATTGACAAATATAATATTTTTTAGGTAGAAAATTAAATCAATCAAACACATTTAATTAATATTTTTCATAAAAATAAGTTTTAGACAATTGAATTGCCTAAAATTTATTTTCTTTACATGAGAATTTCATGCTTTCAATCAAATACACTGAATGAATTTTAGTTCAATAACTAAACATCCTAGTCAAACACAAAATAGTCGAATTGTACTAAAATATTTGCCCAACAAATTGAAACCGTAATTGAGATCTAAACGTAGAAATCACATCGAATATTAAACAAAAACCCAACAGACAATTTGAGGCAGAATTCACAGAGAGAGACCATAAACTGAAATTAGAATTCAATTTGTGAAATTACATGCATCAATGTTGTAAGGAATAAGATCCATTTTTGTTTTCTTTTGTTAATATTTTTAAATAATTTAAATAGAGACTCGTTTTCTTGTAGAAGATGGATAGCACGAACTATTTACACAATGTTTGCTTGATCCGATGGTGAAATACTCCAAATTAAAGATTTGAACGATTTGCACAAAACGGGCAAAAATAAGAACTATTTGTACCAATTAACCATATTCTTGACCATTAACATTCAAATAGTTTTACTAAATCTCGATAATAAAGATTATTTTATGCGATTAGAACTCTCCATACAAATGTTTCTCCATTGACCAAGTCAAAGACCCAAGCAACCTAGACCCTTTATCTAATGTTGGATAAATTAAATGCTTGATAGTTTAGCGTGTAATAGTATTTAACATTATTGATACTAGATAATATTGGTGAAAATTACAACTGAGGTCTCAAACTTTTGAGTTTATTATAAATGTACTCAAATCTTTGACTTGTATTCATAATTCCAAAATTTTCATTATGTATCATCTGGAGCAGGGGCAGACGCAGACGCAGACCAAAAAAGTTAGGGGGACACAATCGAACTTGCAAAGAAGTTGAGATAAATTTTACACTCGAAAATTTACGTCTAAAAAAAATTATACCCCATGTAATTTTGTAT
>CAIGRO010179900.1:0-16938 GCA_903798355.1 Fraxinus baroniana
ACCTAATTTTGGACACTATCTATTGCACTTTCAATGAAGCGAACCATGTCGCAAATTGCTTATTAATTGGTAAGTAGCATAACCCCCATCTGGAGATTTTAAAAGTTCAAATTAATGAAACTCGATTGCTTCCTCAGTTTCAAAGCCAACCAATGCACATCTTATGTATTAACTACACGATAGTCGTCATTTCAAGTTGAAATGCAACTCATCGTGGCCAACATTTATCTCGTGGGTTCGAGGCAACGCTCCCAACTATGATCGCAGGGGTCGAGGGGACAACACCCCTGGCGGTGATCGACTTGACTGGTCAGGTAGTGGGGATCGAGGAGACAACGCCCCTCGTGAGGTCCGAGGGCAACGCCCCAGGCAGTGATCGCCCTGGTTTACAAAATCGCTTGCCCGTAGTGATGAAATATAGAAAAAGAATTTTACATAAATATAGTTATTAATTATAACCTAATCGATTTTAAAAAAAATAAGAGGAAAAAAAGGTGTAGACACAATTTACTCATATTATTTCATTTTTCTCAATGTTAAAAAAAAAATCGTGCGATGGTCCGTTCTGAACGAACAACGGACCTCAGACTAAAAATAATTTGTACTTTTCCTCTACTATTATATTTTTTCTTCTTTATTTATTTTCTCTATTTGTCCAAATAAATGATGTTAATTCACTGTCATTTGACTTCTTTGTACTTTATGTTTGCGTGTGAGAATGGAAGTCAAGTCAACATAGAAGTGCCTTTTTTATATAGTAGTAATTACCATGGCCGCATTTCAATATTTTTAACAAATTTTAAATCGTTTAAAACGTATATTTGTAACATAAAATATTAAATAAAAAAATCGGTTTAAGCGGCTTAGTCGAGTCGATCCGACCCAAAAATCCATCCGACTCAGCTCGCAAAAAAAAGGCTTAGGCAGTTTAGTCGAGTCGAGCCAAAAAGTCATTCGGCTCGGCTCGCGGCTTATGAACAGTGACATAGGAACTCACTCTGTTATATAGTAGTGATAGTGATAGTGAAATGAGGAAATTATACATACTTCCACTTTTCAATGTCTAATTTCAATAATCAAGTACACAAATTTTTTCTTTCAAAAATCAAGTGTACCTTACTCACACAATTACCCAAAATAAATGGTTAAAAATTCGGTATACCTTACCTCCACAATTATCAAATTAAATGATCTCAAATTACACTTTGCCTGGTGATGCCTTTTCGGGCATCAGCCGCAAAAGGGTATCGCTGCACCTCTCACAAGAATCAAAAATATAGCAGCGCTTCACCATAGTTGGAACTGAAAAAAAAAAAAATTAATTGAGAAATTGCAGTCACGGTCCCTAAAAAATTAAACAAGTTGAAGTTTGGTCCATAACATGATTTGGCGATGCTGTGTCTATGGTGGTGGTGGTACGATGGATGTGGGATGTGATGCAAACATTGGTTGTTGTGGTTTGTTGAAGGTGGTTGTTGTTTTAGTGGTGGTGATGGTGAACATTGGAGGTGGTGGTGTTGGGTTGTGGATGACGATATGTTTCGATGGTGGACGATGATGGAGGGGAGTGGGGTGAGGTAGGATTGTGACTATTTAATTGGGTAACTGAGACTAGTTAATTTGATAATTTGTGTGTGTGTATGACATTTTATGATTGTGACTAGTATGTAAATGCGACCATAAAATATATGTTATTTTGACATTAATTAGTTAATTACCTAATTTTTGAAAGAATTTCACAAATTTGTCAAATTTGAAAGTATGTCTTTAAATATTGGTAGTTATATATTTTCCCTTAAAAAATGAGTAAAATGGTTTAATCATGCTATAAGTACAAATATTTTGACAGATAATATTTGGCGTGACATCATTGAAAGATGGAAAAAAAAAAATCGGTCAATCAAGTTCGACCACGTCAATTTCAATATCAATTCTGTCAAAGTTTACATGTACTTTCAGTACTTGGGAGTTTTATTGAAAGCCAACTGATGACTTGACCATTGCAATAAACTCTAAAATCTAAATACACGCCTACATGCTCGCACTACTTGTGAGGCAGTTAAATCGTGGAAGCCCATTTTAGTCATTTCATCATCCAAGACCGCTCGGCTCATTTCAAGTTCTCACGAGGCCGGTCCCTCAAAAGGGTATTCTAGTACTTTCCCTCTTGGGTACTGTTTGGCCTACAAAAGAAGTAAAAAACACCATGTGCTGCTGCTCCTTTTGTTTGTCAGTGAGTGTTTGTGGGAGCTCTTTTTAGTAACAAAAATATTTCACTAGTGTCATGTTTTCCGTAAAAAGAAAAAAAAAATAAAAAAATTATTTAGTATACGATTTTTTCTATACAATATCTTGTATTACTATTAAATATAGAGATGGACATTTTAACTGAAAACAAACCTTCAGAATTCGGTTGATTCCAAAAAAATAAATAAACTAGGAACCTGGAGAAACGGTCCAAATTTATTCTTGATCCTTAAATAGGTTGAGTATTTGACTTTGAAATCAAATTTATCATTTTTTATAAGTTTTAAATTTTTACAATTTATTCATCCTAACCTTATCCAATCCAATAAATAGCACGTTTGCAAGGCACATATGCACTTTAGTTGCTAAGCACACAACTACAACCAAAATTGGACGCTATTTGACAGTATATTTGAAGTGAATTAAGAAAGAGTTGAAATATGTATTTTACGGTATATATAATTATTTTACTTGTATAGTTCTACTAGATATAAAAAAACAATTTGCACTGTCCACTCACAATTTTTCAATAAAAATATTATGGATATAATCAAATCTGAATCGACGATTTGAGTTTGGATTTCATTATTGTAATAATTGGAACTGAATGATTTATTGGGGCTCGTTCGGTAGGGATTAAAATCGGATTAAAATTGAAAAATTGACGATGGGGCCTATATATCAGAAGTTTATCGGGGGTGATTCCGAGTATTCAAATATTTGAACCGACCCACTGTAAGCTCAGACCTAAGTAACAAGTTTGGAAAGTTTAACTTATTGAGATCATGGCATTACGACCAAACAAGGCCTTATTCACTCAACTGTCTTTTCCTCTCACGCTGAAAGCAGTGTATTACCCACGGGACCCACTTCCCATCCTTCTTTCGCTTTATGCTGTCCTTTTGTTTGAAATCAAAGTCGACCGAAAAGACTAAAAACACCTATCCTTCCCAGTTAATTACTAGGCAACCCCTTTCCTTATATTTGCTTCTCTGTGCGAGAAATTTTCATTTCTTCAATCGAAGAGAAAAATTATAGAGAGATGGCTACAGGCGGAGTTTACAGGAACGGCTCAAATAAGGCACCGAATCTCCGCACATCATCTTCCTTCAAATCGAAACTTCCGGTATCGAATGTCCGCCGCAGCATCCCCGGTGGAGCCACAGACTCCGGTGAGTTAAGCAATTTTATTACTCAAGAGATTCTATCCGAGCGATCTGAATGTTCACGAGCAGAAATGCGAGAAGCAACTCTCGTACTTGATTGATTGAACTTGAATTGTAGTTCTCGTTGGAGATTTTTTTAGTCGTTCAACTTGGAGCCTGTGAGAAAATGTGGTTTGAATAAGTCTCTGTTTTTTAACTGCGGATTTTTAATTAGACTATGTGGTTGTTAATTTCTTTATCGTAAGCTGTATGATGTATCTGTACATAAGTCATAACCTCTAGTATACGTAAGTCATAACCTCTAGTAATACTTATACTCCATGATTATTTATTGAATTTAGGGGACGTTCAACAACCTTATTGAATGTCATGGAGTGACTAATAAATTGTGATTAAGACAGAAAATTAATATCAAGGATCAAGTTAAAATTTGTCAATGTAGGTTATAAACAAAGTTTCTCTCTCCCTCTTCGCCTTTCCTTCATCATTACTGCTTCCCAAAAACCCTGTTGATGAGAGCAAGCCTCAAGAGCTTTCCAATCCATGTCCGTTCACTTGTCAATCTCGTTTGGAGATATGCAATATTTTTTGGGGTGTCATGTTGGAAGAAAATATTAAATGTACAAACACGTCTGCCAGAAATGTGAGAGTTCATTTGTCAAATATAATAGTTATTGATTGTGTATTGCTTAAAAACATACAATCTTGATGAGATTTTTCATGTTAAGACTCTGAAACGTCAATAGTTAATACAGATCACGAACATTTATTTTGAAACTCTAATTGAATATAGATTTTTGCTTGTTTAAATCATATAAATTCTTTCCCAAGGGGTTTGATATTAGATTCAATTCAATGCAAATATAGTTTCAGCTGAATTGGTAAAGTCCAAGGGAGTGCAATGGTCTCTAATGAATTCCATAATGAAGCATTGTCACTGCTGTAAACTGCTTATTGTTTTTGTGTGAAGTTGAGCTATAGAACTTCTAATCTTTGTTCCCCCCCGAAATCAATGGAAATTTGATTTAGTATATTTTGATGGTGTCGGACAGTTTCCGGAAGAGTTCGAGTCGCTGTAAGATTGCGACCTCGAAATGCTGAAGAAATGGCAGCAGATGCAGATTTTGCTGATTGCGTGGAGTTGCAGCCTGAGGTTCATAGCACTAATTCCCATTTTTAACATCTCCATAGATAGACCTTTCATCTTCACACTTTTGATGTAGTCCTACGATTAAATAGATCCCTTGTGATACCGTTGTTCACTTTTTTGCTTACAGCTTAAAAGGTTGAAACTTCGGAAAAACAATTGGGATTCAGATACCTATGAGTTTGACGAGGTTCTTACTGAATATTCATCACAGAAGCGTGTCTATGAAGTTGTTGCCAAGCCTGTTGTCGAGGTGTGTTTTTTGAGGCATTTTATTTTTTTAACCTCTGGGGACTTGGTTCTTATGACATCGTAATATTCGGGTTCCAATTTGTTTGAGGTTGTGGTTGAAATTTAACTGCCAATTTCAATGTATTGCACATAGGGGTATAATACATAATAGTTGGAGAAAATTCCTTATGAAGTATATTCTATTGAGTCAGCCACGTCTGTTGCTGTCATGAGCTAAATTTTTATTTAAAAAGGGCTGAAGCTACGGTGTTCTATAGCCAATCTGTTTCTTTTCCTTCAAACGGTGGCTGTGATCCTGCAAAATTGTCCAACCAATCAATGTTCTGCATTCAGCATTGGACTAAATTTGATTAATCTTCTCTACGACAATCATAACTGATGAAGTTCGCCTAATTATTCTTACATTATTTTAACTTTTTACACAAATGTTCAAGAATTAAAATTTTCCTAATTTTAAATTCCAAAGGTCAGAAGATGGGTCTTTCTACGTCCTTGATGGGTTGGGGACATGACCCGTGCATGTAAAAAAAAAAAGTAAAAAAAAAAAAAACATTGGACATGTATACGTCCTATTGGACGGGGGAGAGACTTCATCCAATTAGGTGACATGAGCAAACCCATTTGGGTTCAGCTATCCAGTTTCCAATATTGGTAGGAAGTCATGACTGATTGACCAAGAATGGTGGCAGGAGACCTGCCAAAGCAAGTAGGCCATGAGGCATTGTCTCTTACAATCACCTAGTCGAGGACGAGCTAACATAAACACAGTCTAGGCGAGATAAACCCTCAGACATCCAATTAAACTACACCTGACCATGATTGCACAAACCAATACGAGGTAGTACTTAATAGATGACTTGAAGCAGAATGTCAGGAGTGGAAATTGAATACAAATGATGCTAAAATTAGTAAGTAACACAACCTCCTTAGCCAATCTTTGTCACTACTAGAGAACGTGCCCATCATGTGGGGGACCACCTCCTCTGCATAAGCAGTTCCAAGTCCTCGCAAATATTGGTGCTAACCTCGCTCTTATACACACAAAAATGTATCTTGAGCCCTTTTTCTGCAAGGATTTATGCTCGATCTCATTAATATTTGATTGTCAAGTGGAGACACGACAATGCTTCTAGCTCATTTCAGCTCGAAGCTGTCCACATCATCAATTGTAGGATTTTAGCATCTACACGCCACGTGTCAAGCAGGACTCATCTAGGCGTGTTGGAGTTGTGCCCTTCACATGTCGGAGATGTCTGAGATATATTAAAAAGGGAAACACCACGTGGCACCGGAGTGTACATGGTGTGTTGGTCTAAGAGAATCTCCAACGCTAATGTTGGATTAAGCTAAAAAGGATGCCTCATAAATTAAAATAGACAATATCTATAAAAGTTCCTCTCCAATTCAACATGTCTAAGGCTATGTCTAGTTGACTTGACAAGGAAAAAGTAGATATTGTCAAGATGACAGTCTAAATGTAGAGTCTCTTCTAAATGAAATGAGTCTCCATAATTTAATCTCTTTCACTCCCATTTAATTTTTTCTTACTTTTACATTTTTGCTCCCTAATTAAATATACATTAGGAGATGATATTTTAATTATAGATGAAACTCATTGAAGATGAAATTTGAACTATTCCAACTATTCTCTAGACATTAATGCCATGCAGAACACAAACCTTTCTATTTAGATGTCATTGTGCCACATAGATTGTAATTCATAAAATGCATTGTAGACGCTTGAATATATGTCAGATATAGAGACATTCTACCATAGGAGTGTCAGTGCTTCACAAATGTTGCAATGAACTCGTACAAAAAAGTGGGACTATGATTACATATGTTCATACTCACATTGTCCATATTATAGGATATTAGACAATTGATAATAATTTTAGCTAGAGTTTTCAAGCTTTCCTATTCAGAATGATACTTTGAGACTTGACACAATTCGCAATGCTTCTTCTAATGTGCTGCATGTAATACAAGGGGGTAGTAATACATGTAAGATTATGTTAATGCTCAAAACTGGGATACAAATTGTATTATTAAAGGAGTCAGACTCAAACAGCATGGTTTATAGCGTGCAATTACATGGTACTGCTCATGATACACTTGGACCTTTATGTTGATAGATTATTAGATTTGCAGAAAGATTTGAGTTTATACTTAGTTTTGGCCTCAATTACATATCATTCATATTGTACCTGTTATAAAACTGAGTTTTTTTAGTTGTTTCCCTCTTTCCCAGAGTGTTTTAGATGGTTACAATGGGACAGTGATGGCTTATGGTCAAACTGGCACTGGAAAGACATATACTCTTGGACGGCTTGGTGATGAAGATACCTCTGCTCGTGGTATAATGGTGCGCTCAATGGAGGATATACTTGCGAATATCTCTCCTGAGACTGATTCTGTTTCAGTCTCATACTTGCAGGTTGCTATGTACTTTCCATACAAATAAATAATTGTGTCCCCATTGTTAATTTGTTTATTTTATTTGGTCCTGCTATAGAAATTTTTTAGAAATTGAATGGTAATTTTAATGTTAATCTAGAATTACTGGTATATGTGCAGATATATATGGAAACCATCCAGGATCTCCTAAATCCAGCAAATGATAATATTCTCATTGTCGAAGATCAAAGAACTGGTGATGTTTCATTACCAGGAGCAACTGTCGTGGAGATCCGTGACCAGCAAACTTTCATCGAGCTCTTACGCTTGGGGGAAAATCATAGGATTGCTGCTAATACTAAGCTGAATACCGAGTCTTCCCGCAGTCATGCCATTCTCATGGTAAATGAATGTCACGTGATTTCTTATTATTTTTATCTGTTCTTTTTCTGACATTCATATTATGTATCTTTTCACGCTGTTATGTGAGATTATTTCGTAGCTTGTCTGGCCAAACAAGTCGTGGTTTAATGCAGGTACAATTGAAGAGGTCTGTCTTGGGAAGAGAAGATGATTTTTCTCCTGAAAATGAAAATCGCTCTCATTCAGTTGGTAATTTTAAGCCATCCATCTTACAAAAAGGCAAATTAGTTGTTGTAGATCTTGCTGGTTCTGAACGTGTTCACAAATCAGGTGCGTGTGATACTTTGAACTTACTATTATAACAATTTGTTTGCATTTTTTTTGTTCTTATTTTTAGTTGAAGAATTTGATACACAACATTCATTTTTTCCTTTTAATTTGTATGCTTGTTTAATAAGCTCGAATAGATTCGGAATCTACAAGTCAACCAATATTTTCTTGTACTTGCTCTGCAAAATTCTAATGTGGGTTTTTTGTCCATTCAATCGACACGAAACTCAGTTTTAAGCCTCCTGTGGTGAATCGTGTAACTAACATGAGTTTGACTTGTATTGATGTGCAGCTGGATGGTGAAAAATAACATACTAGTATGATAGCTTGACTTTGTGTTGATCAGGCAAAATTACTTTAGATGTTTGAGTTGTTCCCCTTGGAATGGAGAGGTGGAGGTTGTGCCTGGAAATTAAAGGCATTTAAACATATATGTTAAATTTCTTGAAATAGTTTAGACCATACTGCTTCTCCCATATACCTGTGCCAGGTTGTCAAAGACCTTAGAACCAGTTTGTAAAAAGACCTATGAAACTCTTTGAAGTATATTTCCAAGCATTTACACATATTCCAATAAACTTTTTGGTGTGTTGAAGACATGTATCCCATGAAATTTTATTACCATAAACCTAAGTTATAAAAATCTTTAGTTCTGGAACATTATGTCTTTATATTTCTTCGGGTTAGTGTCTCTTTCATGTTTCTTTGTGTTGGAATGTTAAAAAATGTAAAAGCTACCTCATCTTGGCTAGATCAGAAACCATCTCAGAAGATGCACAGACCATTAGTGTTTTTGTGTTTACTATTTGTTAATGCAGCTTTGCTTAAATTGTGTTATGAATGACAACTTTAATCTGAGACAATTTATGAATGTTTTTTGAAGGAAGTGAGGGACACATGCTAGAAGAAGCCAAGTCAATAAATCTCTCACTTAGTGCTTTAGGAAAATGCATTAATGCATTGGCTGAAAATAGTGCTCATGTCCCAATTCGAGACTCAAAGCTTACAAGATTGCTTAAGGATTCATTTGGAGGTGAGGTTATATGTTTGTTTTCATCACCTCTTGATCAACTTTGAAATGGAATTGGTCTTCATTGGATCTTGAGCAATTATTAATGACAGTTTCTTGGGTTAGTATTTTTCAATTTTTAATGACCTTTTCTTTGAAATGGACTTTCATTTGCTCTTATGCTGCAGGCACGTCTAGAACCTCATTAGTTGTAACAATTGGTCCATCTCCACGCCATCGTGCAGAAACTGCGAGTACCATATTATTTGGACAAAGGGTGAGCTATAATAGTTAGAAATTAATGAATGCAGTGCAAAGTAATGAACCAAGTTGCTGCATCCTTGTAATTTTTAAGAGATGAACTTTGAATTTTTATATTAATATATTCAATCATCACTTACCATCTATTGCAGGCAATGAAGGTGGAGAATATGTTGAAGATAAAGGAAGAATTTGATTATAAGAGCTTGTCTAAAAGACTTGAGATAGAAATGGACAAACTCATTGCAGAAAACGAAAGACAGCAAAAAGTTTATGAAAATGAGGTTGAGAGAATCAGGTTAGAAGCACAGAAACGCATTACTGATGCTGAAAGGAACTGTGCTGAATTGTTAGAGGTACTTGCATATCAAATACTCCTTGAAACTATTACATATTTTCTATTATAATCACATGAATGTTTGATCATAACCAAAAACATTGACAATACTCCATTGAAACTACTGCAGATTTTCTATTATAGTTACATAATTGTTTGTTGATCATAAGCAAAAACTTTGACATGTAGTTGAGTTTAACCTAGATATTTTCATCTTGCTAATGGAAATTTCACATCAAGAGTGGAGTATTATCATTTAAATACTGAATCTCTATTATCACTGCTTGAAAATGTGACAATTTTTTTATAAAAAGAATATCAAATAACTCATTTTGATATTAGCTGAAGGCATGGAAGTACCTAAAATGCCCTCATAGTTCATACTGATATTCCACTTAGCTAAGCTGATAACCACTTTTCCATTTTCTCATAACAGTACATCATCTGGCCAAAATTGACTTGAGAACCACAAAATGAAGAAATGTTTTGAAATATATGGTTGATGCATTCTAAATATTTGACAAAGTCATGGAGTAAAAGTTAATTAAATATTATAGTAAGACTACTAAGATGTTAGAAGCATCTTACATGTACTTATTAGAATTATCAAATACAGGAGTACAGATCTCTTCATACTCTACTAAATATCGTGATATGTTCAGTTTAATTTTTCATTTTCCCTTGTAGGAGGAGAAAGTGAAATGTCAGATGGGTTACATGGAGTCAATTCAGAAGCTTGAGGAGAAGTGGAGTGTCAATCAACAAAAACGTGTCGCTAATGGAGAGGTGGTCTAGCTTTGTAACTATTTTCTTTTATATCCTGATGTTTACCACCATTTTACGCTGTCATACTGCTAACCTCTGTGCTTGGCCAAGCATGCTGGAATTACAATAAACCGTCTTATATAATTCGAATATAATGTTTAAGACTTTTTGTGAGGTAAAAGGATGAGATAATTCTTAGAGCTTGTTTTGCACAGATTTTTCCTAGTGAAAAGTGGTTATTTGGAGAACGTGTGGTTAAATAGCGGGGGAAAATTGTGGGTCCCATAGAATGTGTGGCTTATTTTTGAGGAAAAATGGTTTTGAAAAAATCTGTGCCAAACAAGGCTTTAAGGATGCAAAGACTGGAAGGAAAAGGTGGAAGCTCAGAGAAGAGAAAACGATACCCTATACTTTTACATTGGTTCAACTTTTAACCAAGAATAGGGTAGGATGAAGTGCATCATTCTGTTCCTTGTATAGGACTTTTCCCTTTGCTTCTTGTCTCTTCGTTTGTGTGTTGGGTGAGGTGTAGGATAGCTTAAAAATGGAGTTTTTTTTTTACGATTTTACTTGAGGATATCTTAAAAATGACAATTCAATTCCTATGTTAAGTGTGTGCAAATACATTCTATTAGTACTCAATTTATTTCCTCAACACTAAATCCAGGCCCTGTTTGAGCCCCTTTTTTGGAGGAAAATAGGTTTTGAAATAGTGATATTTTTTTTTGGAGAATGTGGTTAAAAAATAGGGAAAAAATTTGGGTTTACGTGTAAAATAATTTTATGGAGAAAATGTGGTTGAAAATGAGTTTTAGAAAAAATGAGTTTTGGGAAAATTGGAGCTCAAACATAGGCTCAATGTTGCAAAAGCAAAATGTGAACACACACTGCTATTTTTTTTTTGTCACCGTTCTCAGGATCTTTTTTCAGATGATTAAAATTGTGTATTTTTTTTTGAAGGTTCACAGGGACTCTGGAAATGATGAGGTTAAGGAGTTGAAAGCATTGCTTCAAAATGAAATTTGTCTTCGGAAGGCAGCTGAAGAAGAAAATAAGAACCTCAAACTTCAGCTGCTTAAATTTTCGAAGGCAGAGGTATGGTTTTAAATGAATTTTAGTATTTTGTGACAGCATTACATGATTCCTTGCAATAATTTGGATCTGGATTTTACAACTGATAAAATATAACTGATTTAAATTATGTAGTTGGCAGGTGGAAGCACCGATATTATGAACCTTCAGGAAATATTGGAGGAGGAGAGTCATCAGAAGAAGAAACTTGAAGAAGAAGTGAGAGCTTTAAGAAGTCAATTGTCTCAGTTGTCTACTGAAGCTAATCAGGTATGTTCTTTATGGAGGTGTACTTATTATGTGATCCGGACTATCTGATTCTCACCATATACATTAATGTCGATTTCAGCCTTTTACAGTCACTTTGGTGCATCTATGACCTATTATAATAATAGGCTTCGACTTTAGGCCCCTTTTTGGTTTAGATAAAAAATTGCGATTTCTAGTAGATATTGATAAAATTTGATGGAATATACGATTGAAAGGTTGATAAAAGTTTTGGGTCCCATGAAATGTGTGGTTGAAAATGAGTTTGAGAAAAAGTAAGTTTTGAAAATGGAGGCCAAACAGGGGCTAAGTTCATTTGGTAGTGCAAAATGATCGATGAGCACTGATGTTATATGTTTCGAGTTTTATCTCACCTCTGAAAAGGTTATTGCTACTACACCTGATCAACACACCAGGGTGTTTGGCAGGGGGAACATACTAGATTACAACTTTTTGTGATTGCCTAAGAATTTTTTTTATTCATGAGCGTGTATGCATACTCATGTAGACTGTAGTTTAACTGCACCGAATCATGATATTATGTTCACAGAGTAGAAGCTATCTTGAGAGAGGCAGAAATGGAAACACTGCTGGTCTAGATTGCCTATCTCCACTAAATCATCTACAGTCTAGAGACAGTAGTAATGGAGAAAGAGCATCAATTGTGAACCTTCACGAACAAGGTGCCAAACTGCCAATTAGTATATGCACAACTCTTGTGTCATTTTTAATATTCTCTTTGAGCACCAATAATCTGCCTATCTATCTGACAGTTGGATTGCAAAAGATTTTGTCATTGCTCGAGTCAGAAGACGCTAATGTACGAATACATGCTGTAAAAGTGGTGGCCAACTTGGCAGCTGAAGGTGTTCGATTTCCCGTGCTCTCACCTTCCTAAAACTTCCGTTTTGTTTGATGCTTCATTGTTTCTTCTTATTTTTTTCGTAACAAATTATATTTAGAGACTTGATCAACTGTCCTAACTTTTTCCCCTTTTGACACTAATCATGAAAATGAATGTATATTTAAGTACGGTGACTAGTTTTAAAAATGTTTCTACGCTGTAATGTTCTTACTGTTTTTGCAGTCACGGTTATTTCTTAAATAATCTCTCAATTACTTTCTTGAATGACTTTTGATTCACTATTGCTCGGTGCCGTTTCACATTATACCGCAAGAGCTGATGTGTGCACACTATGTATTCTACAGAAGCAAATCAGGAAAAGATAGTTGAAGCTGGAGGTCTCACTTCATTGCTGATGCTTCTTAGAAGCTACGAGGATGAAACTATTCGCAGGATTGCAGCTGGTGCAATTGCCAATCTGGCAATGAACGGTAATTTATTCATTATTTTCTTTCTAACTTCTTTCTTCATTTTTACCTATCCATATTTTTGGGCTGGGGAACGGTGCCCTTATCAGTTAAATGATGTATTATTTGGAGCTACATCTCGAGTCATTTTTTAGAATAATATCTTTTCTTCTTGTTCAGAGGCCAATCAAGAGCTTATAATGGCTCAAGGAGGAATTTGTCTACTAGCAATGACAGCTTCCGATGCTGAGGATCCACAGACTCTTCGAATGGTTGCTGGAGCCTTAGCTAATCTGTGTGGCAATGGTATGATTATTTGATTTTGTAGTTCGACTCTCAATAAATCTAGCTTTTTTTGTCTCAATCCTTAGTCTTTGCACCCATGGCATTGCAGACAAACTACAAATGAGGCTAAGATCTGAAGGTGGCATCAAAGCTCTGTTAGGAATGGTGAGATGTAGACATCCCGATGTTCTCTCTCAAGTTGCACGTGGTATTGCAAATTTTGCCAAGTGTGAATCCAGGGTATCTTCTCAAGGTAAGTTATTCAGCACTCAGCAGTTCTGTCCACAAGAGCATGTTTGGACACCAAGGTCTTATCTTATAAGCACTTGGCAAGGTCTTATCTTATAAGCACTTGGGCCCTCAAAAATGTGTTGACAAAGATAAGCCAGTTGTAAGACCCACACCTCGTACACAAATAAGTAAGGAAGATAATACTTATTTGGTCATCCACTTTGTGGTTCGCAGTGCTTATAGCATAGAAGCTTATTTGCCAAACAAGGCCATAGTTTCCTCTTTATGATGTGGTTATTCGTTTTATCATTTACCATTTTGAAAAACCGTATTATAAATGAAATTATCATATGGAAGTTTTTTTCCTGCCTATTCTCTATAGAAAAAAAAAGAACATTTAGAAAGTTGGCAGGATACCATGTTTTCCTGAAAATTTAAGCTCATGTTAGTATGAACTGTGTGTGTTGGAGAAATGTCTGTTAATATATGCATCATTAATAAGGTGAAGGATTATGGTGTATTGTGATTCTCATGATAATGCGACAATATTAGGCACAAAACCTGTGCGATCTCTCTTGATAGAAGACGGTGCATTGCCATGGATTGTACAAAATGCTAACAATGAAGCATCGCTTATCAGACGTCATGTTGAACTTGCACTCTGCCACTTGGCACAACACGGTAATTCTCTTTATGAATGAAAAACCTATATTTGTGGTTCCCAAACTGTATTGTAAACTGAAGATTTCTCTTTTACATCATTTTCCAGAAGTGAATGCAAAAGACATGATTAGTGGTGGAGCCCTTTGGGAGCTCGTTCGTATTTCACGTGATTGCTCTCGTGAGGACATTAAAGCACTTGCTCGCCGAACTCTGACTTCAAGTTCAACCTTTGTAGCTGAAATGCGTCGCTTGCGAATTGAGGTTTAATTGCTAGCCTTGGAAGTTCTTGGGAGTGCCCTCCACAGCCCATAAAAAAGCTGGCTTAAAAGAGGTGATAGCTTCTGCTAGAAAAGAGGGCCGTCAGATTATGTAGTTTATGTTTAATCCTTATCCGTAGTCGATTGTGCATTAAATATTTTTATTTTTTGGTGGGGGAATCACCAATATACGGTTGCTTCAGCTTCAATTTTGTAAAAGTTTATTGCTCTATTCATGAGCTGTATATAAGAAGATGATGAAATTGTTTAATTTTGTTCGTTCCAAAGCACGTTTTAATATATTAATCAGATTCCTTGAACACATTATGCGAGACCAGAGATGAGCTTCTTCGTGAGCTTTTTGAGTGTAGTTCGAAGACTGAACCCAGCCAAGTTCAAGCCTAAAGATAGCATTTACACGTTTATTGACCAATTCTTGAGGTTGACTATTTTTAACACATTTATTCAATTAAATATTAACTATTTTACATTAAAAAAATTTGTTTCCCAACATATAATGGGGTATAATATAATTTATTATTCCTTTTGGAAATGGAAATACAAGAAAATAATGTACAAATATCTTCAAAGCTTAAATTAGACTTATCGTTCAAGAATCGAGCTTGATCATTTCTTGAACTTCATCAAATTATGTTATACACAAATGAGTTCTAGCAACATATAACAGATCGGTTTTCAAAGCTTGGTTGAGCAAAACTCGAGAAAATATTTTAGGGCCAAAACTTTCGACTGATATATGGAATATTCACATGTAACTCAGTAGTTTTGGTGTAAAATCCAGTCCTCTACCACAATTATGAGTTATGTTTTTGAATCGTCGCACAAACAGCCACCTAAATATAATCTAAAAATACTTTATGGATGATTCGCTACAAGAATTTTATGTTTTCCCTACAAAATTTGTATGTAAGGAAAGGTTCATATTTGTGGGCAAAAAGTTTTGCAAAAGAAAAAAATTTGTAGGCACATTTGTGGGGTAAACGTCGAGAGGATAGATAAAAGACGACAAATTTTTAAAATTTGTGGGCTAAAGTTTTTCCTTACGAACTCTTTGGAGACACAATTCATCGCGAAATTTTCCCACAACAAAATCATTCATCGGCTAAAGATACCAAAACAATTTCTTTTTTCCCTACAAATTATGTTGTGGGTTAAATAATGTTTTTCCCCACAATTTTATTTTATTTTTTTTGTAAAAAGAATATTTGTGGCAACATTGTACATGTTATTTTGTGAGCTAAATCTTATTTTTCTCTACAAATAATTTTTCGTGGGGAAAGCATATTTGTTTGCTATTATGAAAGAGTTCATAAGGAGTTTTTAAATTGTTTTTAGATAGTTTATTTTTTATTCATATTGTATTAATTTTTCAACCTAATTAAAAATAATATAAACATACAAAAAGACAATAAATTAATGAAGATATGTGTGTGTTTGAGCCACGTTATTTTGGAAGAATGTATTATGGAATAGTGAATTGATGGAGAATGTGTGGTTGAAAAAGAAAGAAAAGTTATTGATGTGATGGAAAATATTATTTTATTGAAAAATGTGTAGTTGAAAATGAGTAAAAGAATAATGATGAAAATTTTAATGAGTACCAAACAGGGGCGTAATGTCAATCAATGAATACTGAAATCAAAATATTGCAGGAAAAATTCACATCTCGGATATTAAGTATGCAACAAAGCAATTTCCNTTTAATGAGTACCAAACAGGGGCGTAATGTCAATCAATGAATACTGAAATCAAAATATTGCAGGAAAAATTCACATCTCGGATATTAAGTATGCAACAAAGCAATTTCCAGAAATTAAGTTCCAAAATTCAAAAGTCAAAATTCTGTTTTAGTTTTAAATAATAATATTAAATTCCGCACCTCACCCCACCGTCAGCATCAACTCGTCGCCGACATGGTGGAACATTCACCTATTGACATCCACCATGTCGACGACTTCTTCAGCAACGAATGAACATCGTCGACGACTAGTCATCTTCATTCACGACTCGGTAAGTATAATTTAAAATTCAAGAACAACTCTTTATATATGAAATCTGGTTAATTGAATTTTTGACCTATTCGAATAACCGAGATCGATGAAATCAATGAAATGTGACCAAATCTCTTAGATATGTGATATGTGACCCGAGTTATTGGACGATGACCAAATTTCTTGAATTAGTGACATGTGACCTATGCACTTGACATGTGACTAGTAATTTAATTCAATGGCTCATGAACAAATCTCTAGGATCTGTGACCAATTTTTTTTTTTTAATCGTGACTTGTGACCTATGCACTTTGGCATGTGCCCTATTATATGTTACTGCAACCCAATCCAATGGCAAGTGAACAAATCTCTTGAATATATGACATGTGATTTGATTCAATGGCCTGTAATCAAATATCTTGAATATGTGATCTATGCATTTTGACATGTGAATCGCGAACTTTAACATGTCACATATTCAAGAGATTTGGTTACAGAAACCAACCCCAACCCAGCACCATAGCCGCCGCCACCACCAACTTTTTGAAAGCTCAAGATTGGCTAACC
>CAIGRO010179921.1:0-10318 GCA_903798355.1 Fraxinus baroniana
ACGTGAAGCTGGAAAGTGATAGTACTAGCATTGACTAATGACCCACATATCTTTTGTCTTTACCCCATAAAATCAGACCTAAAATTTTCCCCAAATATACCCGCCATTTTTTCCTCCGACTCCCTTCCATCGGAATGTTTTTCACGTGAAGGTAAAATCTTCTTTCACTCGGGCTTCAATTGACCCTCATCTGTCCGTCTCGTCAACTTTAGCTTCTTCAATCGACCCTCATTTGACCGGCCCAGCAACTCCATCTTCACTCGAGCTTCGTCTGAACGTGAAGGTCCATCAGCTTCTCCATTATAGCTTCGAGCTTCGTCCATCTTCGTGCCCCAGCTTCCAGAAAACAAGGAAACAACGAACCATTCCACAGGAAGGTATGAGCCATGTCGTGCAGTACATTTTTCGAATTTCATATATTTGCTCAAACTGTGACCATGCTTTCTCACATTAAATGGAAGTGAATTTTTGGAATTCATATATTTACCTGACTCATTCTACAATTTAGTGAAATTTGCTCAAACCGCGACCATGCTTCCTCACGTTAAATGGAAGTGAATTTTCGGAATTGATATTTTTACCTGACTCATTCTGTAATTGAATTTCGGCTCGTGAGAAGGAATGATGCCTGAATAAATTCATGCATATTAATTGAAATGAATTATTTGTGCAATGTTAATGTATTGCTGAAATGGAGTGCTTTTATTTTTTGCAGTTGAATAAATCATGGATGATGAGGATGATGATATTTTGTTCATCTCAGACAATGAGAATGTGGAAGACAGTATGAAACAATTGGAAGATGTAATTGAACAAGGAGATTTTAGTATTGTGCCCGAGATAGGAATGACGTTCAAGGATGAGAACGAAATGTGGGATTTCTACAAAAGATACGCCTATGCTGTTGGTTTTCCAGTTAGGAAACGCACTTCAAAAAAGGATGAAGATGGAGTTTTAAAATATCTGACGTTAACATGTAGTCGGGAAGGCAAACGAAGTTCTACTAAAAATGGCTCTTTCAAGCCGAAACCTACAAATTCAGACGGGTTGTAAAGCTAGGATATCTGCATGTTCGGATATTCATGGCTCCTGGAGAATCAACACGGTCCACCTAGAGCACAATCATAAAACAAGTCCTACAAAGTCCAGGATGTACCGTTGCAATCGAGAACTGAGTGCACACGTGAAGAGGAAGCTTGAAGTGAATGATCTAGCTGGCATTCCGTTGCACAAATCCTACAACTCAGCAGTGGTGGAAGCAGGTGGTTATGAAAATATGACTTGCAATGAAAAGGACTGTCAAAACTATATTGAACAAGTTAGGCGATTAAGACTTGGAGTAGGAGACGCGGCAGCAATACAATCTTACTTTTCAAAAATGCAGTCAATGTGTTCAGGTTTTTACTTTAGCATGGATTTGGATGACGATTCGCGTCTAAGGAATGTATTCTGGGCAGACAATCGGTCTAGGCAAGCGTTTAAGGAGTTTGGGGACGTTGTCACATTCGATACCACCTACCTGACCAATAAATATGACATGCCGTTCGCTCCTTTTGTTGGCGTAAATCATCACGGACAATCAACACTGCTTGGTTGTGGTTTGGTATCGAATGAGGACACGAACACTTTTGTGTGGCTGTTCACAGAATGGCTTAAGTGCATGCATGGTCAAGCTCCACATGGAATAATTACCGATCAAGATCGGGCAATGCAGAATGCAATTCAGATTGTATTTCCAAATACGAAACACAGATGGTGCTTGTGGCATATATTGAAGAAGTTGCCTGAGAAGTTTGGCTACCACGTAGATAAGGGTTTGATATTTTCCACTATTCACGGACTTGTTTATGATTGTCAGACTATTGAAGAATTTGAAGGAGGTTGGATAGCAATGATTGAGTCATATGGATTGCAGGATAATACTTGGTTGTCAGGCCTTTATGATAATCGAGGGCGATGGGTCCCTTGTTTTTTGAAAACCACGTTTTGGGCAGGGATGTCGACGACACAAAGAAGTGAAAGTATGAATGCATTTTTCGACGGATATGTTCACTCAAAGACATCTTTGAAACAGTTTGTCGAACAGTATGAACGGGCACTACGGAGTAAGGTTGAGAAGGAGTTTCAGGCTGATTTTAGATCATTTTCACAAATGGTACCGTGTGCAACAACTTATGACATGGAGAAGCAGTTTCAGTCAGTATACACCATTTCAAAGTTTAGAGAAGTTCAAGAGGAGTTCACGGGTAAGGTGTACTGCGATCTCATATCTTCATCGGAAGGATTTCTGGGGACGACGTATGATGTACGTCAGGATGTTGTATATGAACAACGTCGGAAGAAGAAATCATTTAAAGTCACATATCGAAGAGAGGACTGCGAAATTAGTTGCAGCTGCCACTTGCTTGAATTTAGAGGAATACTATGTAGGCATGCCATCACCGTGTTGATCCGTAATGACATAACATCACTTCCCGAACGGTACATTTTGCGACGTTGGAGAAGAGATGTTAATAGAGCACATTCGAGGGTCGCAGTCAACTATGACGGATTGGTTAGTTCTCCTGGACAGTTGAGATATGATAGTATGTGTCAGGCTTTCGCCGTGTTGGCAGACTTTGCTGCAGATGACGAAGTTCATACTCGTGCTATAATGGAATGGATTGGACTACAATGTAAGGAGTTAGCATTGACGAAGTCATTTTGTGGAATTAATACAATTTCGCATCAAAATAATCAGTTAGTTGCTATGTGTAATGAGTTACAAAATACTACAAGTCAAAATGTGATGGATCCGACATCCTCCCGAAAGAAGGGCGCACCAAAAAAGGTCCGACGAAAAGGCCCGTTAGAGTCGACTTCAAAGAAGGTACAGGTACATGGATCCCAAAAACTAGTCATACTTGAAATTTAGTGTATCGACAAAGTCACATTTATTATGATCGACGTGCAGGGAAGATCGACTTCTGTTATGCGAAAGAGACCAACATCAAATCGTAGTGGTATGCAAGCGGGTGAACTTTACTCTCAGCCCATATCTACACCGCAACAATATTCCATGTCTCCACAAGTCACAGGTAGGTCCGCATTCATTAGACAATTGGATAGCTTCATATATGCACTAACGAAATCATAATTTCAATTGTAGGTCATGCTACTCCGTTCTACTCTCCTTATTTGCCGGATGGAGGGGGCCCTAGTTTTTGATGTTGTTCTTATTTGCCGGATGGAGCCATTTTGATGTTTGATGTAATTAGCTACTGAAAGTTATGGCAGTGAATCTATTTTGATGTAAATATACTAGGCACTAGCTTTTGAAAGTTATGGCAGTGAATCCATTTTGATAATGCCTTGTAATTAGCTATTGGAAGTTATGGCAGTGAATCTATTTTGATGTAAATATCCTAGACACTAGCTAATGGAAATTATGGCAGTGAATCCATTTTGATGTAAATGTACTAGAAACTAGCTATTGGAATTTATGGCGGTGAATCCATTTTGATGTTTGATGTAATTCCTTATTCACATTATCTATAGAAAAGTGATAACAATGACGCCATTTTGATGGAATTCCTCCTTCTCCTTATTATCTATAGCACGTGATAGCAGGTAACTTATTTTCATGTAATTCCCATTTGAAATTAAAATTTGCAAGTGAATGAATGTAGTAACCCATTTTGATGTAATTCATATTACCATAAGAAACTGGTAAAAGTTACATTGTCGTTAAAACATCATCAAATGGAATAATGAAACACAACAACAAACTAACATTAGCATAAGAAAATGGTAAAAGTTACATTACTTTCAACTATAATCCACTAACAACTACATACTTCGCTCATACGAACAACATAAAAATTAGATAAATTTGTACATAACACGTTCATCGAATAGGAGCTCCGAATCAATTTGGCCCCTTTCCTTTTGCAATCCCTTCCAAGCTTCCTTTGCCCGTGCGGATGGTCAAGTTCACAGATCACACCAAGTTAGCTGCCAACAATGAAACACCAAAAACCACAAAGCAAATTTCTGGCATTTCTCACCAATTTCATATAAGATCGCACCACTTTAGTTGCCAAAAAGAAACACCCAAAACCACAAAGCAAAATTCACATAATTCTCACCAATTTCATATAATTCGCACCAATTTCATATAATTCACACCAATTCAGCTGCCAGAATGGAAAAACCCAAACCCACAAAGCAAAATTCAAACTCCATGAAAAACCTCATTCTCAGAATGGAAAAACCCAAACCCAGTCTAATTCTCATTTAACATTTTTAAACTCCATGAAAAACCTCAAATTGGTGAATTGTATACAATGCGAAGGAAACAAGGGCAACGGTAAAACCCAAACAAAATCACAGGCACGAAAAATAAAGCAACAACCACAACATTTGCTTACTCTCAAGCTACGCGTTCTTCGGTTTAGACTTCGCAGTGGCCGGAAGTTCACAGCTCACACTTGATCGTCGATCTACAAATTCGGACCACTCGTAAAAAATGTCTTCAAAGCCCGTTCTATATTTTGGGGGTAAGGATGTTGGGGTTCATTTCTTCTTCCACGCGGTGATGCAGGCCGGAGTTCTGAAGATTGTTGGGCGAAACGGAAGTCTGCTCCGAGGGTAGAACTTGGGGGAAAGAGTGATGAAAATGGGTGAGAGAGAAATTTGTTCCATCCGTTTCTTGGGTTTTAAGGATGTGAGAGAGAGAGATATATATATATATATTATATTTGTTTCATCCTTTTTTGGGGTTTTCATCCAAGTAAAGTTTTTTGACTTTTAAATAAGGCCATGTCAGCCGGTAAAGTTTTTTGTCAAAGGATTATGTACGAGTAGCGCGACTGTTAAATTAAAAGCAAAAAAATAAAAAAAAGCTGCTATTCCAATCCCTAATTTCAGGGATATTGTAATCTCAAATTGTTTTTCAATCTTGGATCTTACAATTTGGTCAAACCTCATTTATTAATTTCAGTGCTTCTAAACTTTGTTCTAATTTAATAAATTCGTTAAAATTATATATTTCGAGTGCATCGAATATTTTAATATATTTCTCAATTAAATTTAAAAGANGCTATTCCAATCCCTAATTTCAGGGATATTGTAATCTCAAATTGTTTTTCAATCTTGGATCTTACAATTTGGTCAAACCTCATTTATTAATTTCAGTGCTTCTAAACTTTGTTCTAATTTAATAAATTCGTTAAAATTATATATTTCGAGTGCATCGAATATTTTAATATATTTCTCAATTAAATTTAAAAGAAAAATTATAAAGTTAGCGTTGTTACTTATTTTACTATGTTTCGAGTATAACAATGAATTTTTTTTTTTGCAGCAAATTCGACATTGGTGTCTCTAACTGAAGACAGAAAATATTGGAATAAATGAGAATTGAATTTGATGGTTTTGCCTCCTGCCCCTTGCCTTGTTTTCCTATATATTTCAGTCCCCAACAAATATTTGTTTTGACCTTTTAGACCTTAGGATTGTAAATGAACATTATAGAAATTAAGATTAGTTGTGGGATTTGTGAAATGATTACATAAATTGATATGCTTGTCTCCCATTATAAGATTTCGATTTGATTCAAAATTCACAAATGATGTCATGTCAAATGATAATAGACAAAGTATTAGTGCTTGTTTCGGCGACTTAGAAAGTTGATATGGATAAAAATAAGTGACGATTTCATAAAATGAGTGGTAAAAAAGGAATTGTGGGTCTTACGTAGTTGAGGGCTCTTAGATTATGTACAACAACTATACTTTTGCACTTGTAACATGTCAATGCAACTCTTTCAAAATGACACCGTACAATAAAAAAATAGATACTATCTATATTAAAAAAAGCTCTTTTAAATGGTGCGACACAATAAAATCGACATTTTTGCCACATAAATCGATTTTCTATTTTCCCGTGCTTGTTTGGGTTTTATTATAAGTTGTTAAAATTATTATGTGATGGGAACGTTTGATGAATAAGTGAACAATAGTCGTGAATCGTACGAATTGTATAATTAAAATCAAAGTTATAGTTCGATCTTTAAATTACAAGTAACTTAGAATGAAACCCAAACAAGCACGTCTCAACAGCATTCAACAAAAAAATCTTATCAAATAATAATAATAATAATAACTTTGTTTCCCTTTTGTATCGTGCTTTCATCAGCACTCTTACATATTCTCACTCTATCATAATTAAAGTAACCTAGAAAATAAGAGAATTATAGCTTATAAATGGTAACACGAGGAATCATAAAAAAATAATTTATATTTTTGTCTTAATACGGTTCTTTTTCAAAAAGAATAATAATATCTAAAATCAGTAGTACTGCAATATCAATTTAGGTTGTGCTATATGATAGACTCAAAGAAGATTAAATGACTCATTTAATTGTACTTATTATTTATTACCACATCAGTAATGCTAAATGACATTACTATTTCAAAAAGTGATTCAAACCACGGACCAACCAAATTGGCCATTAGTGTGTTAATCAAGAATTATTTAGTCAACGAGGCAATTAATGATAATAGGGTCTCGAGCACCAAGGCGGCAAGTGGAGTGGGATCACACGTGATGATCATTCATCGTATTTTTCATATCATACTTCGATGAAAACAAAACCTCAATTTCATTGTCATGACAATTCAATAATAATGGGGTTTGTGTCACACTATGTTGTGGGGATTGTCAACATGTTTTCAAACTCATTAAAGAATAGCCTATCCATTTGCCCATAGTTCGAGAATTTTAATATCAAACATAAAGGGCCTTCTTCGGATAAGTAAAAGATTATGCTTCTGTGCCGAAGTATCAAAAATGTATTGACTGGGAGGTTATAAAAACAACTAAACAAGACGAGTTTGGGACGGGAAATATGGGCTCACAGTTAGCTATATCAATTAGATGATGTCGAATTCAATAATTATCATCACACTACAGACAGAACAAATGGCTAATGCACATGATCGGAGAATGTGAGTAGCATCAACAAGCTCACCCTTAGCTAGACATTATGGATTTAAGTTATCATCAATCCATTGGACATACATACATAGGTCAAGTTTCTTTCAAATTCCTGACAAAGAAAACCACCACAATTTTCTCAAGACAATCATACATAATTTCACTCAAAGTGTTACTAAGCAAATATGCTCATTGGTCCTGCTCGGTTAGACGAATCTAGTCCACGTTCAGCAGTTGCCACACCAGTAATCAACTTCCTGAAACACAAAATCAATGTGCTTTCAATTCAATGACTTTCACCCAAAATCAGAATCAGGATAAACAAGCATAATTGATACTATTTGCACCATCGATTGGAAGAGTTTTACTTCATGCATAATCATAAAAATACATGTATTAGCATGGAAGAAGTGATGCACAGTAACTTACCTTTCAGCACTTTGACTACCAGGTCTCCCAAAAATTGTCAATCGTTTTGCTGTCTTCATGAATTCACTGCAGGACAAGAAAATAGACAAAATGTCAACATAATCGAATCAAGAAAATATTAATGCCTTTCCTATGTAAATTTCCAGACGTTACAGAAAAAAATTGAATATAGGTTACCCGAACGGTTCATCTCCAGCTTGTTTAACACCACCTGCTGCATCGCTGTAGAATACATGACTCACAATCTCAGACTTTTCAATCCCAAACATGTGTTCTAACCTTTTGTAGAGCTCTTCATATGATCCAAGAACTGATAGATCAAGAGTCCGACCCACATCCTCAGACTCCAAGAATACTTTGCAGTGACCAGTATCCAGTCCAAGTTCAGCTACATGACAGCCTGGCTTCCACAAGAACTGCGCATTAGACAAACTTTTTGGAGCACCTTGCTGGTCAAAAACAGAGTTTTCAGTCTTGAATGGTGTCCCACCTGAGGAACCCCTTACCGATGACACTTTATGAACTGCATCACTGGAGCAGACGAGAGACATCTGCTGCTCAGTAAGTATTGGCTGACCAAAGAGTACAAACCGAGGCGTTATTACATGGTCCGTTTTCTGTGACTTCTTACTTGAATTCCCCATGCTTAACAAGCAAGATATATTTTCATTACCATTCATACGGCTTCCATCAGTATCACTTGAAGTTTTAGCATGGGGATCAAGATGCAAAACACTGGGTGGTAACAATCCCAACTGCAGTTTGTTGCTAAGGTGGAGATCCGTTAATGGTACTCCGATTTGAACATGCCTGGCTCCCTGTATGCCTGCAGAGATGGTGTCAGATAGACAACTAAAGGGACTGCTTGGCCCAATGGGATTGCCTGAAAATGACGGCATAGGAAAGCGGCCGTCAATTGGAAAATCTGAAGGAGGCGGTAAACACAATTTTTTTCTTGGTGGTGCAAATGGTGACAGGTGAATAACAGGCATATTTGAGACCAATTCAACTAGCCATGGGCTAACGCACTTCACATTTTGCAGCAAATCTGGTTCATCCCACTTCACCTGTGAAGTGGCCGTGGGGAAAGTTGTAAAAACAAATGGAAAGAAATAGTAATCTCCAAAATTGTACGATCTCAGAACTTTTGAGCAGCCGTGATGTAAATGTACTGTAAAGAACTACTTAAAATAGGGGTTGAAAGAATAATCATTTGATGCAGTATCCAAGCGAAAATTTTATTAGCATAAGACGGACGTGAATAATGCCACACCAGTCATTTATCTCTCCACAAACAATCCGGCAACACAACAATTTATCAGGGAATTTTAAAAAGAAAAATATTATCTGGCAGACAGATCCATAACAGAAAATGTAATAAATATACTCGAGGCAAAAAAAGGAAATAAAGGGAATATTACGAACTCTAGAACACAGTTACCAGTCGTAGGCAGGTGGGATTCAAGCAAATGAAGGAACCAGTGAATCCAGTTGATATGATGATGCTTCTCTAAAAGCTTAGATGAAGTTGTAATGTGGTTTGGAGACTGGAGAGGAAAATGATGGTGAAGAGAACTGAGGATAGCCCAGTAAATATACAAACTTAAGGGTCGTACAGTTGTAGCTTTAAGAAAAGAATTAGCATCATATCTCACTCGCCACTATCATCCTTGCATCCATTTACAACCAGGTGCATCAAAAATGTTTGACAAAGCAAGTTACCGACCAACACAGCAAATTAAAGGAATAAAATAAAAACAGAACTTCAGAAAATATAGTTAAATCTCAGAAGGATATAATGATGTTTAATGAAAAGAACTGAATTACCTGAAGAAGACGCCACAGTGAATTAGGCCAGTAAATGGGGTCAGCAACCTGAACAGAAGCTATAGTTCCCATAAACCAGCTAATACGAGAGGAATCCTCAGTTTCAAAAGCCATCTTGAACCTCATTCCAGGGCACCATTGGATCCTCATAGAAGCACTCACAGATGCCGCCTTCACACAAAACTCTGGCGTGCTTGCTCGTGGGTAATAAACTACCTCAAAAGGTTGACCACTGGCAGCAAGGAGTGTGGCATTGACAACCGATTCAGGCTTTACTCTCCCCCTTTCCCATAGATTCCCATTATTACCACCTTTAAGCATCAGCTTGTTTTGATCTTCCTTCAGAAAGGCTGAAAATCCCCCTAAATTTCCAGCACCACTAGAGTTCCACCCAGATGGGGTCTCATGCCCACCAAAGCCACCACTGCGCTTGGCTCTTCGAATTCCAATACAAAGATCCCCATTTTCTGCCCTCAAAAATACAACTGAATCCCCTGCAACCAGCTTCTTTTGATTCACAAAGGTACTCCAACCAGTGGTCAACAAATGCCTTCTCGGCGTTCCCCTATAGATATGTCTAAACTTCCAAGTCTCCCCATGTACATCCTTGGCTATTACAGTCTGCAAAGGAGGATCAGCCATATAATCTAACCGCGGGAAAATTGTCTCCGCACAGTACCTTGGGACTGAGAACCCCCCACCATTGTTTGCATCAGATTGGGTCAGTGTCTTTGCGAAAGAAGTGGGCTTTTCATTCACTTCAGATCCATTATTCCCCAATCTTCCATCGTCTTCAAAACTGTGTTTATTGTTCTCAATTGGGATCAACCTAATTTTTGCGTACACCTCATCTGTTTCAGGGTCTGCTAAATATTTCACCGCGGCAACTCTACAGAGAAACATAGGTGCGACTCTCGGCAGGGTAGTGAAATCCACATTAATGAGAGTATGCTCAGCGTGTCCTTGCGGGAAATAGAAGATTTTGGAGTTCAGTGTGTTAAACAATTCAAAGAAAAGAAAGAGAAAAAAAGGGAGATTAAGGTTTTATTAATTCTGTATAATGAAAAGTGAATACAAAAACTTA
>CAIGRO010179970.1:0-17589 GCA_903798355.1 Fraxinus baroniana
ATTAAATACAATTTGTAAGTTTTTTTCTTCATATTCTTGGTGGCTTAAACTCGTAATCTTGAACTTATCAAAATGTTTTGCAGTCCTTTTGTGGCATTTCCACTTCACGGTTCTTGTTTCGGGTAATTAATGGGTCGGATTTCTCACGCGGAATCTTGATTCTTAGTATGGATCGAACAAGGGGTCGGGTTGATCTTTACGCGACGTGATTTCTAGTTTTCTTAGGTTGGTTCCATCTTGTTCGTGGGTTCCCAAGATCAATTCTTAGCTGGGTTTACATCAGAATTCCCAAAGGTATTACGTAAGAGAAGCTAAGGTTCCCATGATGACAAGCTATATAGCAGACATCAGTTCACGAGGGAGGCCATTACCCTTCATATCTTTCACTTAGGCTGACACCAGGGGAATAAATTATCCCCACTGTGATGCCCTTGTGGTAAGAGCCGTCGTGGCCCGAAATGGTAAAAGCAAATGCTAGTGGATAATGGCAGCTCCGTCACATGCTCTTTGGAGCCACTTTGACAAAATGATTGTTGACCACGAAATAACTCACATCGCAACCCCATATATGGCTTTACTAAAGATAGCATCATCCCAAGGAGAAAAATAAACCTTGTCGTGAACATGTGAGAGCCACCCCATACAACATTAAACTTCATGATTCTTGGTAGTAGATAGTAGATCAGCTTACCATGGGGTGTTAGGTAGACCCTTCCTAAATGACCTGTAGGTCGTACCTCCATTCATTATCTATGTATGAAATTCCCCACTGAGCAGGGGCTTGCCACTGTAAGGGGTGACCAAAGAGGGGCACGTGAATGCTACTTGAATTCCATTAGAAAGGCTGAGCCCAGCGATGTCAATGTTGTACTTATAGATGTAGATATGGTGGACGCTACATAACAAAATTTTGGGCAGGAAGACGCTCCAGCTAGTAGTGCCCGATAAACTAGATCCACTTATCATTGAATTTGAATCCCAGACAGCACTGGTAGAAGAGTTTGGAAGTTCCCAAGTGGACCCTCAAGATCCCAACAAGGAATTTCAGGTAGGGAGAGATCTACCACCAGAGGCTAAGGAAAAATAAAAAAGATTTTTTATGTAAAAATCTTGATGTCTTTGCTTGGAAGCACAGGGATATGGTAGGCAGAACAATTAGTTGTGACCACCTGAAAGTTGATCCTAAGGTTGCCCCGCACAGACAAAAGAGGAGGGCTACCAACCTAGAAAGATACGAGGCCCTAAAGGAAGAAGTATAAAAGTTAATAAAGAATGGTTTCATCATAGAGGCTGTCTACCTAAGGTGGGTTTCAAACCCGGTATTGGTGAAGAAGCATAGTGGTAAATGGAGGGTGTGCATCAATTTTTCCAAGCTTGCCCTAAAGACAGCTTTACTCTTTCAAGGATCGACTAATTTGTAGATTCCACCGCTGGGCACGAGCTTTTGAGTTTCATGGATACTTACTTAGGCTACAATCACTGATATATGCCTCTATTGCTACATAATGATGTCATTCGGATTAAAAAAATGTCGGTGCTACATATTAGAGGCTTGCCAACAAAATTTTTGTCAACCTCATCGGCAACACAATGGAAGCCTACGTGGATGATATGCTGGTGAAAAGTTTGAAAGTAAATGACCATGTAAGGCACTTCAGCGAAGCTTTCCAAATTCTTAGAAGGTACATGATGAGGTTGAACCTCCTCAACTGTGCATTTGGGGTTGTTTCTAGCAAATTCTTAGGGTATATGGTCAACAAAAGATGAATAGAGGCTAATCTAGAGAGAATTAGGGCTTTGGTTGAAATGAGGTCACCACAAAAACCAAAAAAAGTTGAAAGTCTAACCGGGTGTATAGCGGCTCTCAACTATTCGTATTGAAAGCTACTGATATATGCCTCCATTTTTTCAAAATCTTGAAAGGAGGTAAGAAGTTTCAATGGACGGAGGAGTGTGAAGAGCCTTCCGGGGGTTGAAAAAGCTCTTAGGGCGGGCCCTCATCTTCTCTAAACCCAAATCTAGATAGGCACTCAACTTTATTTGATCGTTTCTAATGAAGCCATTAGTACCGTTCTCATAAGAAAGGAAGATGCCCTTCAACTACCTATCTATTATATGAGAAAAGCACTTTTAGCAGCTGAAATCCTCTAACTTGACATGGAAAAATTAGTCTTAGGAAATTAAGGCCGTATTTTCAAGCTCACACAATACATGTGCTGAAAAATCTCCCTCTCGAGTAAGTGCTTCAAAAACTCGATGCCTCAGGAAGATTGTTGAAATGGGTTGTTGAACTTAGTGAATTCAATGTTGTTTACAAAATAAGAGCGGCCATTAAAGGTCAGGTCATCGCAGATTTTGTTGTGGAATTTGCTAATATACCGGAGATGGAAGAAACCATGGAACCTACAGATGCTCTCACTTGGAATTTTTTCATAGATGGTTCATTTGAGGAAACGGGCTCAAGCGCAGGCGTGGTCCCGATTAGCCCCAAGGGACAAAAGCTCAACTACACAGTAAGGTTTGGGTTTAAGGCCACCAACAACATGGTTGAATATGAGGCACTGCTGGCCTGCCTAAGGTTGGCTAAAGAGATGCAAGTGAAAAGGCCGCTCGCTAATAGTTATTCCCAACTAGTAGTTAGTCAGGTTAATGGGAGTTTCACAGTAAGGGATAAGGGCATGGCTGCATACCTTAAGTAGGTGATGGATCTGCTTCCAACTTTCGAGAAACTCGAGCTAGCCTAGATGACACTCTGGCCAAGTTAACTTGTAGCAAAGATTCAGAGTTATTGATGATAGTGCCAATCGAGCACCTCTTAGAACCTTTTACCGCTAAACCTAAGGAAATAATGTAGATAGAAGAGACATTAATGTGGATGCAACACATAAGGGCCTTTCTTAAGGATCAAATACTCCGAGAAAAAAAGAAAGGGCCTATAAACTCAGGAAAGAAAGCGGCCCACTTTGTATTCCAAGATGAGGTGCTCTACAAAAGGGTTTTTCCTTATCCCTCATCCAATGTGTCAAAAAGGAGAAAGCCACCTACGTCCTCTGTGAGATCCATGAGGGAGTGTATGGTAATCACGTTGGAGGACTTTCGTTGGCACAGAAAGTGCTAGGCGGGGATATTATTGGCCCACATTGAAAAAGAACGTAATTCAATTTGTACAGAGTGCAATAAATGCCAGCATTTCTCTCACATCCAAAAGATAGCCCTCCAGGAGTTAAGAGTGGTGTCTATCCCCTGATCATTTGCCAAATGTGGTATTGACCTTATAGGCCATTTACCTAAAGGAAGAGGCAGTATAAGTTACGCCATTGTCACCATCAATTACTTCACAAATTGGATTGAAGTTGAATCTTTAGCCAAGATTACGGAGGCTAACACTTCCAAGTTCTTATGGAAAAACATCATATGTCGATTTGGAATTGTCCATTCAATTGTCTCCGACAACAGGCGTCAATTTGACAACAAAAAGGTCAGAGACTTGTCTGAAGAACACGGAATAAAAAAAAAAAGCATTTTTCAACACCTCACCACTATCAAGCAAACGGGAAAATGGAGGTTGTCAACAAGACCATTAAGTATATGTTGAAGAAAAAGCTTGATGCCTCTAAGGGAGAATAGGTGGATGAGCTACCACAAATATTATGGGCAATCCAGACTACGAATCGAACCTCGACAGGAGAAACCCCATTCTCGATGGCTTATGGTGCAAAAGCAATAAGCCCGATGAAAGTTGGTTTACCCTATCCCCGTCGATTGCGATTCAACAAGATATCCAACAATAAGTTGAGAAGATATAGCTTGATTTCCTTGATGAAATAAGGGATAAATCCCTAGTGAAACTAGCCTCGTACCAAAGGAAGATGACCCGCTACTACAATGCTAAAACTAAGAAAAGGTCCTTCCAGGTAAACGATCTCATGCTTCGAAGAGTCTTCATATCCTCCAAGTGACCAGGAGTGGGCACTTTAGGTCCAAACTAGGAGAGATTATATCGCATTAAAGAAGAGCTTCGACCGAGCACTTATGGATTGAAGACCTAAATGAGAAAGTGTAACCGGAAGAACCTGCCCAGTCTTTGTAAATATTATGAGTTCAATAAAATTATGTTTTTGACTGAAATGCTTGAAAAATAATCCTCCCAGAACGAAGTTGAACATCATGAGAGAAGCCTCCATATGGATGAACCATCCACCATGTGGGGAAGTGCGGGTACCTCGGAAGGGAATGATCTGATCCTGAAAGGGATTACCTCGTTAATCTTTTGAGGCGTACAACACTAGCCTCCCATGATGAAGCTGAAAGTCAGGAGAAAAGCCTTCGCATGAATGAATCATCCACCATGTAGAGAAGCATAGGCACCTTGGAAGGGAAGGATATAATCCCAAAAGATATTACCTTGTTGATCCTCCAAGGTGTACAATGGGGGCGAACTGGCCATACGCCAGCCAAGGAAACGAACTCAATCACCCATCCGCAATACCTCGCATATGCAAAGGCCCGTACTCCGCTTCTACGACTCCGCTCCTGCCTCGCCTCGCCTTGCCTCAAAAAAGATCGCCCCAAAGGCAAGTCCTTGATTAATGGGACGTGTGGCACAGTGGCAGGACCCAAACGGTCAAGCTCAGCTGCTTTTGTCAGAAATATTAAATGCCAGCCAACCTATGGAAAGACAGATTGACACCTAGAATGGGACGAGCCCCGAGGATCTCACGGCACGTGTCTTCTCATCCGATGGTTCTCCTCTTCCCATCCTTGGTATAAATACATCCTACTTGTGCTTGAAGAAGGATTTGAATCTCGTTTTTATCCTATTCCAACTATAGTGTAAACTGGTGCAAAGCTTGGTATCATTTTCTCTTCCCCATACGTTAGCCTTTTTACCGTTGTGCATTCTTTCTCCGGCGAGTGTTCCACCGTCGGCGAACCATTTTTCGATTAAACATAAACTAACTTGACCGTCAAGTGCTCACGGCCACTCTTAACCCCTCCAGGAGAGACCACGGGTAACTGACGTAGTGCTACGTGTGTAGGGAAGAGTGACTTGAAGACTTCTTCTGTTGGCCACGTCGGAACCATTTTTCGAGGTCAACAGATTGGCGTCATCTGTGGGAAACTTACTTAAACCACGAGTTTCTTCCACTAAAAACTGGTTCGAAAATCCTGTCGATATTCCCCCCTTGAAAAAGGGTTCAGTTCTTGAAAAAGAACTAGCTAAACATTAAGCCCAGCTTAAAAGGAAAAAAATTGCCACTTCAGACTATGAACTCTAGTAGCAAAGATTTGAACCCAAGAAGGACAAGGGAGATCTCTAAAGAAGAGATTTCTCGAAATGTAACGCATCAGCGACCCCATCACCGATACCACATAGGGAACCGAACGGTCTAGCTAACAACTGAAGTGGCCACTATGGCTGCAAATATGAGGAACATCGCGGCTCAGAACGCCGTCATGCAAGAGCACTTGATGTAGGTACAGAATCAAGGTGGTTTTCAGGCACCACAAAATCCTCAACAATCAGCTCATAGACGAACTGAAGCGGAATGAAGCAGGATAACTCATTTCAGCCCGCAGGGCGAAGTCTCCATTGAAAGAGAAGTGGGAATGGACACTTCCAACTACACACCCGTTACCAACGCCCCGGTAGGAGAGGACAACTTCCCTCAGGAATACGAAGAGCGACCCCAGAGGTCTGCCAGTGTCTTTGATAGGATTGGACGGGAACCTAGAAATAGAAACCAACCCTCACATCAAACGGATCGTCGTCATGAGCATACACCAGATCGAACTTAAGCCCCACCACCTAGAAATAGGCGGGAGAGGTGAAATGCAGTAGATTGGGGGGGACAAAGGCGAGGCTTCCCAGCATCCTTCTCTCCCTACAGCAGATGGAAACATTTCTGACGAACCATGCAGGTCATTCGAATTGGATGATGATGATGATGATAACCTCCATTTTCCAGGTAACTACGCACTTTTCCAATGCTCCATAACTTTGTCCCTCCAAAAATTCCTAAGTATGAAGGAAAGGGTGACCCGAAGAAGCACCTCATCAAATATAAAACCCAGATGAGCCTGAGAGGCACCTCGCCAGCCTTAAAATGTAGGGCTTTCCACCTAGGGGTGGCAAAAAAGCTCGCCGACTCGGACGGCTAGGGCTCGGCTCTGAAAAAGCTCGAGCCGGGCCCGGCTTGGGCTCGGTTACAACGAGCCGAGGCTCAGGCCGAGCCTCATTTTTTTTGTTAGGCTCGACTCGGCTCGGACCCAAAAAAGCTCTGTACAAAAAGCTCAAGCTAGACCCCGAGCTTTTTTTTTATTTAATTTATAACATGTAAAAATGGTAAAAATTTTAAGTTTTTTAAGTAAAAAATGTAGATTTGACATAAAAATAAAATAAAACTTGAGCTGGCTCGGTTTAAGCTCGGCTCGGCCCCGCTAAGGCTCGGGCCGAGCCTCATTTTTTTTGGTCGGGCTCGGCTCGGGCCAAAAAAAGCTCGGACTAAAAAAGCTCGGGCTCGGCTCGAGCTTTTTTTTCTCGACTCGGGCTCGGCTCGTTGCCACCACTATTTCCACCTAACCCTTAGCTGCACCGTCGAGGTGTGGTACAGCAGATTGGCACTCCTCAGCATAAGAAGCTGGCCAGACCTGAAGAAAGCGTTTCTGAACCAGTATCTTTCAAGGAAGGAGGGAGAGACGCCAATACAGCGCCTATAAGACATGAGGCAAGTAGAAGGGGAAACTCTAAAGAGCTACCTCGCTCGTTTCACTGATGAGATTACTTACTGTGAACAAGTAACGGATAAAGAGGCCCTTTTAGCCCTGAAAAGAGGCTTGAACATGTATACTTTGTTTTAGAGGGATGTACGAAGTAAGAACCCTTCGACATATGACGAATTGGTGGAGATGATGAAAATTGAGATTGTCAACGAGAAGATGATTGATCATCGAAACAGAGCAGCCCAGGGACTCCCCCCACCTCAAAGGCAGATCGGTAGAGGACCCACCGCCCAGATAGTAAGCCATCAATGGACCCTAGGGGGACCTGCGGCCCTACTGCACCTTTCATCGCTACTACGGCCACGACACAACCGATTGTCGAGACGCGAACCGTCCCCCAAGCAATACTCGCAATGCAAGAAATGATCGCCATCAGAGTAACTCTCTGAGATGCACTTCTCCACAAAAGAGAGGAACCAAGGCATCATTCGCCACACAATGACAGGAGTAATGACAAGGAAAGGCCCCCAAGCGGGCAACATCCCAGAAGGGATTCAGCTGTCCCCAACGAGCAGCAGCCCATTTTAAATGTTGATACTATTATCGGAGGACCTTATGTGGTGAATCAGAAAATGCTCAAAAGAACTATGCCAGAGAAGCGAAGATTCAGCCCATGTCAAGTTATATAGTAAGTCAATCTTTCGGGGACAGAACTATGGAGCCTATCACATTTACCCAGGAAGATGCAACAGGTGTGCACTTCCCGCACTGCGATGCCCTGGTAGTCAGAGCCGTGGTGGCCCGCAATGGGCTGAAATGATTGTTAGTGGATAAGGCAGTTCAGTCAACATTATGTTTGGCTCTACCTTTGATAAAATGGCTGTGGGGCATACGCTAACACCAATTCTTCGTCCCTCTACGGGTTCACCGGAGAAAGCATCATCCCTAGAGGTAATATTACTTTGGCTGTTGAAATGGGGGTTCCACCCCAGTTAGCACACCACTTCATAAAATTTTTAGTTGTTGATCGACGATCCGCCTATCACGGAGTTCTGGGAAGACCCGCTCTGAAAGAGTTATGGGCAGTCACTTATATCCATCACCTCTGCATGAACATCCCTACGGAGAGAGAAATTGCTACTATCCAAGGCGATCAGATGGGTTCTAGAGAATGCTACCTCAATTCTCCAAGGAAAGCAGAACCGCGAAACAACATGGTGTGGGACACTGAAATGTCGAGCCCCCTAAAGAAGGGCTACCTCTGACGACAGATACTGTCTGGCGGAGGCCAAGCAAGAAGTTTCCCTGGAAGAATTGGATCCCAGAATAATCGAATCTGAGTTTCAGGCCGTCCCAATGGAGAAACTGGAAACGTTCCCAATAGACCCATGTGATGCCTCCAAGGTTTTGCAGGTCGACAAAGAATTAAGAGGAGAGTCTAAGGAAGAACTGAAAGACTTCCTACTGAAAAACGCAGACGTTTTTGCATGGAGGCACGAAGACATGGTTGGGATAGACCCCAGAATCAGCTACCACCATTTGCAAATTGATCCAAACTGCACCCCACATAGGCGGAAGAGAAGAGCTTTGAACGTCTAAAGGTATGAGGCCTTGAGAGAAGAAGAAGAAAAGCTCATCACCAATGCTTCATCCGTGAGGCCAACTATTCGAAATGGATTTCCAGTCCTGTCTTTGTGAAGAAGCATAATGGCAAATTGAGGGTCTGTATTGACTTCTCCAACCTAAATCAGACGTGTCCTAAGGACAGCTTCCCAATTCTACGAATCGACCAGCTAGTGGTCTCAACCGCTAGGCACGAGCTATTAAGCTTCATGGACTCCTATACCGGATACAATCAAATCCTCATGTTCCCAAGCGACGAGGAGAGCAAATCCTTCATCACTGATAAGGGCCTTTACTACTACAAGGTGATGTCTTTCGGCCTGAAAAACACTGGGGCCACCTATCAAAGGTTAGTCAACAAAATGTTCGCTGATCAACTCGGAAAATCTATGGAAGTATATGTTGACGACATGTTGGTTAAAAGTCTCCGGGCTGACGAGCACGTCAAGCACTTGGACAAAACTTTCCAAACGTTAAGAAGATATCGGATGAAGCTGAATCCGCTTAAATGTGCATTCGATGTAGCCTCAGGCAAATTCCTGGATTACATTATAAATCAGAGGGGAATTGAGGCCAACCCAGAAAAGATCAAGGCTCTGGTCGAAATGAGACGCCATAGAAGCCCAAAGAAGTGTGACGGCTCACCGATAGGGTAGCCTCACTCAATCGCTTCATTTCAAGGGCCACTGAAAAGTGTGTGCCCTTCTTCAGAATCCTCAAGGGAGACAAGAAATCTTAATGGACCCCTGAATGCGAAGAGGTGTTCTAAGGGCTGAAAAACTATTTGGGTCGGACACATCTTCTCAGCAAACACAAAGAAGGAGAACCTCTGCTGTTATACTTGGCAGTGGTTATCAGTTACGTGCTTGTGCGAGAAGAAGAGACGCATCAGCTACCAGTGTACTATGTGAGTAAGGCCTTACTACCTGCTGAAGCGCGATACCCAGACATGGAGAAATTGACTCTCGCATTGATCACTGTTTCTCTAAAATTGAGGCCCTATTTCCAGGCCCACAGCATTCACATGTTAACGAATTTCTGACTAAGGCAAGTCCTGCAGAAGCCAGGCGCTTCAGGAAGGCTACTGAAGTGGGCCATGGAGCTCAGCGAATTTGACATAATGTACGCACCCCGGACTGCAACAAAGGGTCAAGCCTTGGCTGACTTCGTGGCTAAATTTGTTAAGGCCCCGAAAATCGAGGTAACTATGGAGCCAACTGAACCCCCACCTGGAATCTCTTTGTCGATGGCTCCTCGGGAGAAACAAGCTCCGGAGCCAGTGTGGTGCTGGAAAGCCCAGAGGGGCATAAGTTGAACTGCGCTGTTAGGTTTGGGTTCAAGGCATCCAATAATGCGACTGAATATGATGCCCTTCTGGCAGGACTTCGGCTAGCAGAAGAGCTGTAAGTGAAGAGAGTCGTAATCAATAGCGATTCACAATTGGTGGTGAATTAAGTAAACGGGAATTTTGTGGCCAGGGACAAACACATGGTAGCTTATCTAAAACTAGTAATGAGCTCCCTGCCCAACTTTGAAAAATTTGAGTTAATCCAAGTGCCACGCCAAGACAATTCTCATGCGGATGCACTTTCAAAACTGGCCAGTAGCAAAGACTCAGAACTGCTTAATGTAGATTGAAAATACACCACCTTGGATGCTACCTATCTTGGCTTACTTGAAGGAGCAAGTGTTGCCAATAGATGAAGCCGAGGAGAGAAAGCTTCGAAAAATGGTTGCTCACTTCGTCCTACAAGATGATATTCTGTATAAACGAAGTTTTTCCTCCCCGCTCCTCAGCTGCACGGGGGACGAGGAGGCGAATTAAACCCTAAGAGAAGTTCATGAAGGCGTTTGTGGAAATCACTCCGGAGGGCCAGCACAAAATACTCCGATAAGGGTATTATTAGCCGACCCTAAAAAAGGACGCAATTGAGTTTATGCGAAAATGTGACAAGTGTCAACGCTTCTCTAATGTGCAAAGGCAACCCTCTCAAGAGCTCACTGTTGTAATTAGCCCCTGGCCATTCGCCAAATAGGGCGTGGATTTTATTGGCCCACTGCCCAAGAGAAGAGTAAATGCTCGCTTCTCCATTGTTGCGATCGATTACTTCACGAAATGGGTGGAAGCGGAGCCACTATCCAAGATTACAGAAGCGAACACTTCCAAATTCATGTGGAAAAATATCATATGTCGATTCGGCATACCCTACTCCCTGGTCTCAGATAATGGCAAACAGTTCGACAATAGGAAGATTAAGGACTGATACGACGAGTTGGGGATCAGAAAGCACTTCTCTTCTCCCCATCACCCCAGGCTAACGGCCAAGTTGAGGCGGTCAATAAGACCATAAAACTTATCCTCAAAAGGAAGCTGAACGCCTCCAAAGGAGCCTGGGTGGACAAGCTCCCCTAAGTCCTTTGGGCCATCAAAACTATTTACAAAACAGCCACCAGAGAAACTCTGTTCTCCATGACCTACAGGGTTGAGGCCATGAGCCCCGTAGAAGTTAGTGTTCCTTCTCCTCGTCACATACACTTCAACGAGGTGAGGAACAATGAACTGAAGAAGTTTGAGCTGGATTTTCTAGAAGAAAAGAGAAATATTTCTCAGGTCAAGCTCGCTTCCTACCAACGTAAGATGATGCGTTATTACAATGCCAAAGTGAAGAAAATGATGTTTCGCATCGACGATTTGATGCTACGCAAAGTTTTTCCCTCAACCAAGGACCCTGGCACAGGACTTTAGGACCAAACTAGGAAGGTCCCTACAAGATAGTTCAAGAAATCCAGCCCAGNCTTCCTACCAACGTAAGATGATGCGTTATTACAATGCCAAAGTGAAGAAAATGATGTTTCGCATCGACGATTTGATGCTACGCAAAGTTTTTCCCTCAACCAAGGACCCTGGCACAGGACTTTAGGACCAAACTAGGAAGGTCCCTACAAGATAGTTCAAGAAATCCAGCCCAGAACCTATGCTATAGAGGACCTAGAAGGAAAGAAAATACCTCACCCGTGGAATATTGAACATTTAAGGAAGTACTACCAGTAAGAGGCGTGTAACTTGTAAATACTGCAAATCAAATGAATGGAATTTCTACCTCACTGCGTTCTAGAGTTGACAAGCTTAAAAACTACCTTGCAGAGGTTCAAGCTCCCCCCAAGGAGTCACCTCCAAGAAAACCTATATAAACAGAGGTGGTGAGCGCGCCACCTCTAGTAAAACAGAAGCGCACAAGCTTAAAAGCTACCGTGTAGAGGTGCAAGCTCCCCCCAAGGAGTCACCTCCAAGAAATCCTGTATAAACAGAGGTGGTGCGGGTGCCACCTCTGATAAAGCAGAGGCGCACGAGCTTGAAAATAGCCTCGCCGAGGCACAATGAAAATTATCAAGTGCTTGAGCACGTCGGTGCAATATTACTTGTTACATTTTATCAAGTGATTAAACTATGCCGACGCGTTGTTACTTGAAGATTGAGTATGCCGATGCGATATTACTTGTTATATTTTATCAAGTGATTAAATTACGCCGACGCGATGTTACTTCCTATTTTGTTAAATGATCAAGATGTGTCGATGCGATTACAATGCTACCGCCACTCAACCCAAGCAATGTTTGAAGACGTGATTACTCATTCAACTAAAATAAAGCAAGCTGAAGCGATAACACTTGAAAAGAAAGTAAAATTCATTAATCACAAAAGGAAGGCCGAAGCCATTACATGAAGAAAGGAAATTACAAGACCCTTAATCTAGGTCCACAACAGCCCCGGCCTCGACCTGCTCCCCCCGACCTCCTCCTCTGCCACTTCGGCTTCAGGCCAACCCCCAGTAGGGCCGCCAAACTCCTCTTCCAAGAAAGTGATGTCCAGGTCAGGCTGCCTCTCATGCAAACGCGACATCATCTCCTTGGCAGCCCAAGACGCCCAGAAATTGGCTAAGTTATCATACTCTGGCATTTTATCAAAATTGTCCTTATAATTTTAGACCGCCGCTTCGCCAATTATCTTCACCTCTGCCTTCAAAGAATCAATCTCTTTAGCCTGGGCCTCATTAAGTTTTTTCAGCTCGGACTTCTCTTTATTTGCCCCCTCGAGGGCCTTGGAGGCGAGCCTTTGATACTCGTTGGACTGATCGATCCTCTTGGTCAGAGCAGCCACCTGTGAAGTCGACTCGTGCTGTTTCGTTCTTCAATCGATTAACCTAGATCTCAACTGAGTCAAGCTTCATTTTTACCTCAGTCCTCTTGTCCTCCGCCAACTCAGCCTCCTTTCTCGCTTTCTCCACTTCTGCCTCCCAATTTAACGAGGCCTCCATCCTCTTCTCCAGGTTATCGTTCTTTTTTCGGAGGCCTCTTACTAGATCCTCTGTTGTTGTCCCCAAGACTTATTGTCCTAGCCACACAGCCATTGTTGGCAGCTAAGAGGTCCTCAATGTCGTAAGAGGCAGTGTGGTCAGCCCAGTCCGCAGTCCAGTATTTGCTGTAGACCTTCGCAGCTGAGGCAGTCTCCAAAGGAAACATCTCTAGCACCGCTTCGGGGAGATTTCATCCTTGCTCCTCAGAAAATTGGTAGCCTTGCCCCGACCTGAAGTGGCGACAGACTTCTTATGCCACTTCCTCGTCGGCTCCTCTAAGAAGTAAGCAGCTATTGGCACGATGGCCTGAGGAAGGGATGAAATGGCCGCCATGGTCACCCCAACATCCGAAGCAGCAGCCGCTCCACTGCTTCTTGTAGGCAGTCGAGCTTATCTTCAATGCCTTCGCCTTCGCCACCGATTTGCGGATCATGGCGAAATCAGGCCTCGGCACTTGCTTCTTAGCGAAGTCCGCTGCAAGCTAAATAAATAAAAGAAAAGAGGCTAAGTATTCCCCGAATAAAGGTAAAAGTGCGAGAAAACTAAAGTGAGATACTCACCTTGGTTAGACATCAGCCCGTACAGGACGAAGTGGGGTGTTTTGATCGATAATCTCTTTAAAACTCCTCTCCAATGGAGGCATTTGATAGAGTTGACTCAATATGCCCCTGTCCTCCTCGAATATTTCACACCTCGAGAGGGAGCCCGCAAGCATGATACATTAAAATCATGAGCAAAAATACAAGTAAAATCAGCTCGGGAAATGAACTTACTGAAAGATGAATACGATATGGGAACAGTAAGAGGCACCATGGGATCGCCCTCCATGGTATCCCACCTCCTAACAACCCAGAACCAAGAACTCCTCCAACCCTTGATGGAGAAGGCAACCCAGTGATGATTGGGGAGTAAGACCCCCAGGGCGCTATATAATATCAGCCCTTAGTCTCATCTCCCCCAGCCACGTACTTCGGAAGAAAAATGGAATGGAACACGCTGAATGGCATATCTACCCCTATGCTGGCCCGACACCACAACATCCACATCCCCACCATCTGGGACCATGAGTTTGGATTAATTTGCGTCAGGGCCAACCCGTATGAGCGAAGTACTAACCTAAAAAACGGGTAGAACGGAAGTCTAAGGCATGCCTTAAGAATACTCTCACTCACTGCCACACACTCCGGCCTCGGATAACAGGCCCTTTCATGAGGTTAATGCACTATCAACTCTATGTTGTAAGGGATCCTAAAAATGACCCTACACCTCTCCAGTACCTCCGTAGTAATTTTGGAAGTGTATTTTGAATCCCCCCATTGGACAGAGTGTCTACGAAAGAATATGGCCGTTTCCAAATATTCTCTCCGGCCCTAATGGCCTTACTCAGTTTGTCCGAAGATAATAGCGTGGGCTCCCTCGGAGATGAACTCTCCTCGTCTCGTCCTTCTTCACTTCTCCTCACAACAGAAGAGTCACTCACTATTCGAAATTTTTGAAGGAATCTAGAGAAAAAGGAAACGGATTCGAATAATAAGCAGATATTACCCACTGAAACTGACAGTGCTGGTCGCCGATCGGAATCTGGCAATGTTCACCGGAGTTTGCTACTGGAAGTCGTCGGAGATAACACAAAGAGACGGAATGCAGGAATCTTTGAAGGCTTTGGAGATTTTCACGAAAGTAAAAGCTTCAAAGTGAAAAAGATGGGCCTTTTATAAACATCTCATGGTTCGCCCCAACCGTCGGATCAACTCCCATTGCATCCAGACCCAAAGCCTCAAGATCGCCGTTGAATTCAAAAGTCACCAAGATAATCGATCTTGATGAAGGGGTAAACATCAGGGGCTGCCAATACGCATCACCCCGAAAACTGGGAAGCCGTCGTCATCATTACCATTTATGGCGAAGAAGGCGTGTCTTGGAAGAAGCAGGCGCCCCCTATACGTGCCTTTGGAAGACGCGAAGGTTTTTCAAATCATTGGCACAAAACCCAACACTGACTCCAAGAGCCATCGCTCCGACCACAATAGCTTCGCATTGCAGCAGCTCTCCGCGAGAGTTGTCAATTCATATCACTTCGACCAGAGCAGAATTCCATGTTGCAACAGCTCCCCATAAGAGCTGTCAACTCCCATCGCTTCGGTCATAATAGCTTTGCATTGTAACAGCTCTCCGCGAGAGTTGTCAACCCATATCACTTCAGCCAGAGCAGAATTCCATGTTGCAACAGTTCTCCATAAGAGCTGCCACTCCCATCGCTCTGACCACAATAGCTTCGCATTGCAACAACTCCCCATAAGAGTTGCCAACTCCCATTGCTTCGATCACAATAGCTTCGCATTGCAACAGCTCTCCGCGAGAGTTTTCAACCCATATCACTTCGGCCAGAGCAGAATTCCATATTGCAACAGCTCCCCATAAGAGCTGCCAACTCCCATTGCTTCGACCACAATAGCTTCGTATTGCAATAGCTTCCCATAAGAGCTGTCAACTCCCATCGCTTCGATCACAATAGCTTCGCATTGCAATGGCTCTCCGAGAGAGTTGTCAACCCATATCACTTCGGCTAGAGCAGAATTCCATGTTGTAACAACTCCCCATAAGAGCTGCCAACTCCCATCGCTTTAGTATAGCTTCGCATTGCAACAGCTCTCCGCGAGAGTTGTCAACCTATATCACTTCGGCCAGAGCAGAATTCTATGTTGCAACAGCTCCCCATAAGAGCTGTCAACTCCCATCGCTCCGGCCACAATAGCTTCGCATTGCAACAGCTCCCCATAAAAGCTTCCAACTCCCATCGATTTGGTCACAATAGCTTCGTATTGCAACAGCTCTCCACAAGAGTTGTCAACCCTTATCACTTCGACCAAATCAGAATTCCATGTTACAACAGCTCCCCATAAGAGTTGCCAACTCTCATCGCTCCGGCCACAATAGCTTCTCATTGCAACAGCTCACCATAAGAGCTACCAACTCCCATCGCTTTGATCACGATAGTTTCGCGTTGCAACAGCTCTCCACGAGAGTTGTCAACCCATATCACTTCGACCAGAGCAGAATTCAATGTTGCAACAGCTCCCCATAAGAGCTACCAACTCCCATCGCTCCGGCCACAATAGCTTCGCATTGCAATAGCTCCCCATAAGAGCTGCCAACTCTCATCGCTTCGGTCACGATAGTTTCGTATTGAAACAGCTTTCCACGAGAGTTCAACCCATATCACTTCGGCCAGAGCAGAACTCCATGTTGCAACAGCTCCCCATAAGAGCTGTCAACTCCCATCGCTCCGGTTACAATAGCTTCGCATTGCAACGGCTCCCCACTAGGGCTGTCGACTCCTATCGATTCGGTAGTACCGCAACTACTCTTCAGATCGCCCAGTCACCATCACTTTGCTCGCCTGACGTCGATCCTTCCTCCCCATGCATCCCAACAAACACTTTGAAAGTCCTTGTATTATATGAATATCCATACATGAACTTGTAGGACTATTGTTACGGGCCTGGATCAGGCCCGTCACCTCACCGCCACATGTCGACAGGAATTACCTCGCACCGCGCCACGTGCCAGCTGAGGTGATGCTGGTGGGACGAGCTGACTGTATAAGCCGAAGCGATCACACCCCAACAAAGATCTCCCCAAAGTCAAATCCCTGATTGATGGGACGTGTGGTAGGACCCAAACGGTCAAGTTCAGCTTCTTTTGTCAGAAACATTAAATGTCAGCCAACCTATGGAAAGACAGATTGACACCTAGAATGGGACAAGCCCGGAGGATCTCACGACACGTGTCTTCTCATCCGATGGTTCTCCTCTTCCCATCCTTGGTATAAATACATCCTACTTGTGCTTGAAGAAGGATTCGAATCCCCTTTTTATCCTATTCCAACTATAGTGTAAATTGGTGCAAAGCTTGGTATCATTTTCTCTCCCTCATACGTTAGCCTTTTTACCGTTGCGCATTCTTTCTCCGGTGAGTGTTCCACCGTCGGCGAACCATTTTCCGGTAAAACATAAACTAACTTCGCCGTCAGAGTGCTCACGGCCTCTCCCAACCCCTCCGAGAGAGACCATGGGTGACTGACGTAGTGCTACGTGTGCAGGGAAGAGTTGACTTGAAGACTTCTTCTGTTGGCCACGTCAGAGCTATTTTTCGAGGTCAACATGTTTGTTGAAATTCCACTCTCAAAAATAGGAAATTAGAGAAATAAATACTTCATTAATAAATATTTGTACATTGGAGGGCCTCAGCCATTACATAAAGAAAAAAAAAAGAAAAAATCATACACTATGTAGGAAGTAAGGAGTCTGATGCCTCCATGGCAGATGCCTCAGCAGTTTCTTGACCGGTTGTTTCTTGTAAGCACGTAAGTACCTTCTGGTTCCACTTCGACCTCAACTACATCATCACTAGGGGTCTGTTCCTCTAGAAGCATCAAGCTCCGTATAAAGCTCTCCAACCCTATCCACCACTTTGTCATTGGCGAACCTCCTCCAATAAGCATCAAAGTACTGATACTCTTTAGTGAGGTGGAAGTTGGCAATGTAATCTTTCACAGCCTTTTCTCCGGTCGTCCGAGCATCAGCCTTGGACTGCTCAACCTTCTTTATGTAGTACCTTAGTTGGGTCTCCAAGAACCCATTTGCATCCTTGAGCCCAATGTTTTCCAAGTTGGCCTCCTCCAAAGCTTTGACTGTCGGGGACTAGTTTATTTGCTTTAAATTTTTTTATTAATTTTAGTTTTGATTTAGATTTATTTATTTATTTTCTCGCCTTTATTTTTTTATTTTTGTGTGTTTTTATTTTTATTTTCGTTGTTATTGTCATTGCATGCGAAGTTCGAGATTAGGTAGTCTAGTACCCTTTGACCCCGAAATCGAACGTACTT